>JASANF010010719.1:0-11924 GCA_030248245.1 Trissonchulus sp. WLG1_4
AAATACAAAAATGGGGACAAAGACAGGGACGATTGGGCACCGGACTCTAGTTTGTATAATTTTTCTTCTTGTTTCAGTTCTCCATTTGGTCCCAGTCAACAACGAAAGAAGGCGAAAATGACTCCATGGATGGTAAGAGCTCAGAGTTCGTTCGCTGTCGTAAGCCTGAGACTGGTAAGCTGCCAGGGGTCATAGGTCAGATTCCCACGATCTTGATAAACTTTACCTAGGGCCGGCCTTTTTATTATTACTATGCAGACTAAGCGGTTTAAAAAAGTATGGCCGAAAATGCCTTTCCATAACCTCCGGATTAAAATGACAAACTTTTTAGACAGAGTGAACGGACTGCAAAGAAGCGCTTGTGACTTGAACCTGCCAACGCTGAGCTATTGCCTACCAAAAAAACATGGAATTTTTAGTTTTTAATTTTTGAACTGATGAAAATTAACCTTTTAATCCGGTAAAAGAATAGGCATTTTAAGGGCCAATTCCTAAAATGGATTAAACGGATTAGATTAAAATTTGTTTGTCCAATAGCTCATGATACCGTTTATCAATTCATACAAAATTTGCGATAGCAACTCTTTCAAGCACCTCCCGCTTGTGCATAAAATTTTTTAAGTCTGCCTCAACATCGAGATAAGTTATTAGGCAAACAAATTTGAATCTGATACGTTTAATCCATTTTAGGAATTGGCCCCAAATTTTCTGTTACCACTATAATTTCAGCACACGATACAGTCGGCACGTCCAGCGGTAGTAACAATATGCAAGCCGGAGACTGCGCCACGGCCAGTAAAAAGGACAAAGCCTGGGCCGATTTCAATAGCACCGGCCAGACGAATTCCTCGGCAAGCGTTGGCGAGGAAAATTGGGCTAATTTTGACAATTTCCCAGCTACCCAGGAATCCCCAGAGCCCTAAGCAGCCTAGTGAACTGAAATCCAGCCCACCACCAGTGGGACAGGATGCGGCGGGCAATAATGCCGGCACTTGGGCTGATTTTAGCTGTTTTGCACGTCTTTAGATTGCACTGTTTTTTTTTGGACGGGCCTTGTCATGAATTATACTAACTGGATTAGATGAGCTATTAATTAGTTATTAATTATAATTGTAGCAACAAGAGTACATAATAGTGGGTTAGTCTTGACTCTTGGAGACAGAAGAAGAGTGAGACACTCTGCTGCGTGACTATGATAAAGCGTAGGTCGATGTTTTTTTGGCCTACTTGTCCTACGTTTTTTGTAAACAAAGTATACGGCCAATCAGAAGCGAGCTGATGTGCACGTGCTCCAATCAATACCAGGGCCGCAATGAACACGTGACTGCTGATTGGAGCACGTGCACAAGCGTCTGACCAATCACAGATACAGCTCGCTTCTGATTGGACGCATACTTGTTTAACAAAACTTAACCAAGTGCGCCGATTTCGACTAGCGTATCTGCTTGCGTATTATCATACATAGGCAGACATGAGAGTGTATCACTCTTCTTCTTGTGTGTTTTTCTATATATATATATATATATATATATATATATATATATATATATATATATATATATATATATATATATATATATATATATATATATATATAGAACTTCTCTTATTTACTCTTGATAACACAACACGACAGTTTATCGAAAGTCTTGAAATTTAGTTTTTGATATTTTATCTCCGGCCTGCATTTGTGTGAAATATCGTGAACTGAAGTTGAATAGAAGTATCTCTGCTTATCTATACTGTCAAGGTTAGTTAAAAAATCTAGTTGGTCTAATTATTGAAAAGGCCCTGAGAGCATGGTTTTTTGTTGAGCCGGTTCACAGTAGAGAAAAAGAACAGATGCCTATCAGAAGGCAGATATTTAGACTGAGTTTTGAATGGTTCATCTGTTTTTCCCGTAAAAAATACGTGAAGAAAACGGAATTTTTTATTTTATGAAGATTAAATACGGATTAATCTTTCTAAACTAATTTGATTAATTGAAATTCGTAATAGCGTTGATCAATAAATCTTAAAAAATCATAAAAACAGTCTCTTTATGCATCTACGCTGTGTTTTTTTTCTGTATTCTGAACCGGACCTTGTTTAGTAGTCACAATATGTGAGTGATGTATTTGTCTATTCATTCCAGGAGGTATATATATATTTTTTAGAACATTTTTGACTGGGTTTAGAATTCTAATCTAGAATCAAGAATTTTTGCTTAACCTACTTTAAACAATTAAAGTAGGTTTTTCAACAGTTTTTTATTGGATATATATACTGAGTTTTAAATTTGGTATTTATTTTGCTACTGTATTAATTAACGACTTTGGTGTAGTATATAAATTAGTGTTTGAGAATATCCTCTAATCATACATATATGGTTCTAGCCTCAGGTTAGAATTTTTGATCACAGTTAGTTTCGAGAAAAATTGAGTGTGCTTTTTTTACGGGATAAATGTACATGACGGGATACATTTTGGTTTGATGTTGACAATACTCTAGGAATACTAAGAATAACAGGTATATAGTATACTTACTAAGGCTCGGTTCATGCTTACAACCGTATGTCCGTTCAGATGCCAAAGTTACATGCCATCAACTGTCCTTAATTAGTCCCGGCTCACACAGGCGTACTTTTTACCTTTATACTTTCTACTTTTGCAAAAGTGTTCACATAGGCTTACATTTTCCTTTGGAATGTCGCGTTCAATTCGCTGGCTTTGGCGCAGTTGTATGTCAAAAAGCAAACCTAACCAATAAAAATGAAGTTCTATATGAGGAGCTTCTGTTAGAGCATTCTGATTGGCTAAAATTTTTACTTTTGGCCCTAAAGTAAAAAGTAAAAAGTACATCTGCGTGAACCGGGCCTTATAGCGATAAAACGTACACATGGCTGTAAGTAAGAATCGACCCTTATTGTTGTAAACTATTTCTTGTGTGAGTTTGGATTGTTGTTTATCAAAAAAAGTTCTGTGTTGAGTGGATAAATTTCTAACAAATTATTATTATTCTTTAATAAGTTTTGCTAATTTTTATTTTTATTTTTGTATGTGTCGAGTTTTAGGTTTCATCATACTTCAGCAGAAAATTACGGGTACTTTTTAGCAAAGTAGGTTAATTGCTTACTGATCTAGAATCAAAAGTTGACCGTTTTCATTTTGTGTTGTAAATATTGTACACATTTGGTTGGTTTTGTATAAATTCGACTCACATTATTGTATTAGTTTAACCTTAGTATGTGGTTTTTAGGATATTATATCCTGTAGCAGGACTGTAAAAAATAAAAATATGACGATAAATGGGCAAACGTACATTTATAGATCAATTAAATTAGTACATTGGATTTTATTTTTTTAGTTCATAGCACAGCTGGCTCTTGGTGAGTCCAACTTGGCACTTGGCACAGTTCTATTTCTAGCCGTTGTCACCCATCATGCTTTAAAAAATAATCATCGTAATTAAATTTATAGTAAATCTATCTATTATGCGGATAATTTTTAATGTGTGGATAATAAAACCGTTACCTAGGGGAACGTGGGTGTGCTTTTGCCTAAGTTTAATGGAAAGTATTAAGTCTAACGTCCTTTTAGGCCGTCAGAAGCGGTAATTTTTTATATGGTTTAATTTGCAGAATTTTTTAATGTAATTTTTTAATATTTCATGCCGAACGGTTAAAAACATATTTTGTAAACTTTTGACATTTTTCCCGGGAGTCCGTTTACTTGGGGTTACTTTAGAGTGAGAGCCACAGATTTACTTTGGTTCACAGCAGATGCAAAAAATTAAAGTCTGACCAGAAATTGCCGAACCCGGAGACAAAACAGGTGTCATGATTTCTGTGACTACTCGCTGTACTCTTGATACTTGCAATTCGTTTTTTCTTAGAGTTAGCACTTTTTGGGCAGACTTTAGTGTGACCGTGAAACTGGAAAATATATACCAATAATATGCTTTTTGTTTTCACATAAATTTTCACGATTAGAATTTTGAGCACATTTAGGGGCCTTGCGATTTATTGTGACTTAAGCCTGTTTCACACGGGGTGGATTTTCAAGGCGATCCCCTGGGGATCCCCTTGCGTCCCCATGGGGATCCCCTTGGGGACGCACGAGAAGGCGTGGGAACGCAGGGGGATCCCCTTGGGGACGCAGGGGGATCCCCATGGGGAATTTTGCTTATCGCTCTCCGAGCGTTTTTTCAAGGGGATCCACATGCAGTGGCCAATCAAATAAGATCACGTGAGTCACAAAATTTCACACGATGCTTGAATTTTCAGTTATTAAAGTTTTCCCATGCCATTATCACTAGTTTTATACATGTATACACGTTACGGTGCTTATGCAACACGTATAGACATGGTCTTTATACCAATACTGTGTTAAAATTCAATAGAATATAAAAATTCAAATTTTTAATTAATTTGTATATATATATATATAACATATGTTATAATATATGTATAATTAATACTGTGCAACTTTTGTGGCTATTAAAATAGTAAAAAAATCAATATAAATCCACCACAACAATGCTACGTACAGGGAAGGCATTTTTTAAATCCTCGCGCGAATCTGCCTCGTGTGAACGGCTTTCCCCAAGGGGATCCACATGCGTCCCCTGCAAAATCCCCTCGTTCCCCTTGCGTCCCCTCGGGGACCCCCGTGGGGACTCCCACAGGGATCCCCGTGGGGAAAATCCCCCTGAAAATCCACCTCGTGTGAAACAGGCTTTAGGTATGCCCATCCCTCAATAAACTTTCGGAAAAATGCCATGTTGCCTGTATGAAACAGCGATTCGTATAAAAATAGCACAAATACGAACCATCTCCTAACATTTGTGGACTGACCTATTTAAGAGCGTTATTGTACTTTTTTGTATAATGAATTGTTTTTTGGTGTTCCGTGTGCATTTGTGCTGTGTCTGTGCAAATCAATTCAGTAAACGGTTTTATAGCGATTGACTGCTGCTCTCTAGTAACACCGCAATGCCGTGCAGAATAAAATATTGAAATCAGTAGCGGATATCTTTTGGCTTACTTTACTTGGTTTCTTAATGTTTAGTTGGATATAATAGGCTAAATTAGGATCGGTTTCCGAATTAGTTCTAGATGCGGCACATTTCTAAAAATCAGGCGCCATTATTCGCGAATAGCGCCGTATATGGTATAATGGCCCTGCGAGAATGTAGGAGCTTTTCGAGCTTGTTCGTTCCCGCATGGCCATTAAACTATCCGGGACTGTTCGGAAAAACAGATGCCGGATTCTTTAGTAAAGTGCCGGATATAGGACTTAGGCCAAATTAGGTCAAGTTGGATAGGTTCTTGGTTAGCTGCATAATGTTGCTTCTGCACATCGATTTTACTTGTCAAATCTTAGGATCTTAGGATGAACATCTTGGTGCAATTGAGATCGCAAATTGCATTGCAAGACGCAAGAGCGGGCTCATTTTGTGTATCAAGCGGCATCGGAGTAATGGAAACTGTAGAAGTATAAATCATTTTATCCGCAAATAATGGCCGCGTTTAATATTTCCCCTGGAATATTGACAGTAAGCCTCACGAGGTTATCACTGCTCATTCAGAAACCTCACAATGCTACCACTTCTCACTCAGCAGAAGAGCTTTTTATTCAATAAAAATGCTGCGTTCTGTTAGCCATTTAATTATAGAATCTTGTGGGAGAGAATCCATGGCGTAGCCCTCGTGTGACGTAGCCTTCAGAGTGGAGTGACTGTTCATCCATGAAGCTATCATTGTATAGCACGCTCAGTCTGTGGAAGGGAACTAAATAAAACAAAGCCAAAAATTTAACTGAACAGGGCAATTTAGAAAAATTCGTGTAGTAAAGGGTTAGTCGTGGATTTAGTGGGCTTGATTTTGAGCTGAGAAGAATAGCTATATACACTCAATCTGATTCCTTGCCTTAAGGTGTTATCGGATCTTTTTAATCATTGTGTTTTTCCAGAACGAAACCAAATTTTTTCCAAAGTTTCAGAAAGAAAGGAAGAACTTTTCGGAGTGGGTGTTTTATAAGTTTATACACAAGTTTAGATAATAGAGGATGGTGGTATCAAGAGCACATAATAGGAAGAGTATGACAGCTATTATTCTTATGACCAAGAGTACATAATAGCATGTACTCCTTGTACATCCTATTATGTACTCTTGTTATTACGTATTCAATTGTATTATCCTATTATGTACTCTTGGTAGTATGGATGCGACCAGCTGTAGGGTGTACAAATGTATATGTATTTGTATTTCAGCCAATCAGAATGAGCGTGACCCCTGCGGGTTCAGGCACGGTGGCCAGTGAATACTCAGTCCGAGTGCCCCCGTAAGTTTGACCTGTCCTAACCTATAGGCAGTAGTGACCGACCCATAAACTTATGTTTAGTTCATATTATGTACTTATCAAAACTAATTTTTTTTAAAATTTCAGGATTTACGCCACGATTACAGCAAAAAGAAAGAACAAAAAAATTAATTTTGTTCATGTTTAGTTTATACGCTTACAACACCGAGACGAAAAAGAAAAAAGGGACAAGTTACGACTGTTTAACAACACTATAAAAATTATGCAGTTATATTATACACCAATTTCAAACAGCATTCGCTTGTAAACTTTTAAGAATTTAAGTCCGTTTATTGTTTTGCCAATAACTCACGAAATAGTTTATGGCTCTATACGAAATTTGCGATAGCAATAATTTGTAGCACCTCCCGCTTGTGCACAAAATTTTTTAAGTCTACTTCAACATTGAGATAAGTTATTAGGCAATCAAATTTTAATTTAATCCGTTTAATCCATTTTAGGAATTGGCCCATAGTGTAACCACGTTTTCTGCATAGCTTTCTGTCCTGCAAGAGTATTAGCCAAAAAACAAAACAGTTACAAAACCAAGCCCAACTTAGCCTAAACCTAACCTAAGCTTGAAAATAACCCTGTAACTAAGCCTAAGCCTAAATTGAAACCTAAGCCTAAATTTTTCACACGCGAAATGGAAAGGCAAATTAGTGTTGTCCACGGTCTACCTATCATTTCCCGAATTTCACCACTGTAACCTGGAGAATTTCCCAAAATGTGTAACCAAATATAGTAACATTATGTATAATGTATATATAACCTACCACAAAAATATATATTATGTCGTTTTTTTCAGACTATCTCAATCCAAAAAGTATAACATTTTCAAGTTCGCCAAAAATCTGAATGTGGATTTTACACAGTGGAAACAGGTATGTGTGTAATATACTGTGTAGTTTTCCAAATAGTTCGTTTCAAACCGCTCACTCGCCTACATTTTGGCCAAGCGTGCGACTCCCTCTCTAGAATTTGTCACTTTCCAAGTTCGTCCTAAATTTTGAGGTCCCTATCTAATAGTCGACAGAAACTACCCTAAATTTTGCCAAAATGTCAATTTGTCTGAATAGGCCTTTAGAATTACTGCACTCTCTCCCCTTGTTTAAATTTGTTTGGAAGGCGGGGTCCCCCCAATCCACCCTCTCACATATTGTATACAGTTCATTCTCCCCCCTTCTCTCTCCCCTATCCATAATTTCTTCGGTGGAATGCATAAAGGCAGTCTTAGCTGAGTTTTGCTAAACGCAGTCTAAGGGCAACGTTCTAACCTATGTAATACGTGTAGAATTTTTCGTTACGATGTCTAAATTTCTGAAATAGAACGCCTTAGACTGGTTTTAACACAAGACTGCCTTTGCCTTTATGCATTCCACCCTTTGTGTCTCAGATTTCTCTGGAACGCGAGGACAACTCTGCCGTCTACGAGGACACCTCGGCCCGTGCCCCTCAGACAGGCGCCGGGTCGGTGTTCGGCCAAAAGGCCAAGGAAATGGCCAGACGCAAGAAAATGGGCTGGGCCTCCCGACACTACAACCCCGACAACCAACCCTGGCTGCTCACTGACCATTCCAGGGGGGACAAACGGTCAGTTCGGGGGCAGTGAAGTCATACTTACAGCCGTGTGACTGTGTGCCTTTCAGTTACATATGCCCGGTTCATACTCGTCTCGTTCTTGTCCTTGTCTCTATCATTTTGTCCGTATGCAATTCCAAGATAACTGCGCGGTCAAATGCTAAACTTTTCCCATTTGATAAAATATGAATCACTTGCAGTTTGGATACAAACACTTAGCCTAAACGCTTGTGTCAATTCTTCACAGCAGTTGATCAAAATTTGTTCCTTTCCCTGTGTCCTTAAGGACAAGGTTGAACCGGGCTTTAGGAGTATCGGAAAATGATCTCTAGTAGAGACAACGCATGTATATAACGGGGTCTAATCTGTATGGGGCAAATATGGCCCATAGTTGCCCCATACATGGCCGAATATTGAAGACCCTATCTCCCGTGATCGACCAAAATCGCCCTAGATTTTACAAACATTTTGAACAAAATGCCATTTTTATACATTTTTCCTGCCGCCGCCTCAGCGGCGGCAGGTCTTTATACTGCTTTTTGGCATAAGCTGGCCACCAAGCAGTTTGCATGATTTACGTGTTAAAGTTTTTGTTTGTCGGGTGCTTATTTTTAAAAGTTGCCTACAGTTGGATAAAAACCATAATACAATTTTATTAATTTTAATTTTATTATTGTATAAGTTATGTATATATTGCTGTAAATGCAATTTTCATGTTTAGTAATAAGTGAGGTAGGATTCTGAAGTTTTAAGCTTATGATGCCCCCTTGGCCATAATTTCAATGTGGTGTTGCGGTGTTGTCATTTTTTTAACAAAACATTTCCAGTATCTAATCTAAAACATAAATTTCTAGCTTAAATTTCAGTCAAAGAAGGGGCGACATGACGTCTGGCATAAAATCAACAACGAATTAAATAGTTTTGTGAAATAATTATTACTAAATGAAATTACTGAAATAAATTATTAACTAATGAATGAAGTAATAAAAAATCTAGTGATCTCTGTCAATGATTGCCATTGATTGACATTATCTTGTAATTCAAAACCTATATAATTAATGAATGTAAGCCGGGTCCATGTGCGGTTCTGGGCGGGGAAGAGTATACGTCGAATTGAGATTTTGAAACATTTTTGAAAAATATTATCAAGTTTTTGACAATTTTACGCGGCAGGGACAAACTTAGTGTAAGTACTGACTGTTAACTGCTGAAAATTACTAAAAAAAATTTGCATGAAACTACTGCTTGTTGCTCTGATTTTCCCGACCCCCCCTCCAATGGACCCTTAAATAATTTGGGCCCCCCACCCCCCTCATACATGTATGCTTTATCTACTGCACCTGGCACTGTATAATTTCAGCTATCGCGGCATCAAGGAGGGGGGCATTGGGGAACACTCGTCCTATTGGATTTTCATCAAGAATCCCTCGGACAATTCCTTTGTGGCCTATCCGTCGGCCGACTGGTACAGCTTCATGCCCATGGCTAGACACAAGACACTCGACGCTGACGAGGCTGAGGAACAGTTTGAGAAGTAAACTTAATCCGGGCGGATTTCACTGGAATAAGGATTAAAAGGATTAGATTAAAATTTGTTCCCGCTGTATCAGCTGACCAGAAGGGGTGGGGTATGGGGCTAATCAATCGATTAAATGGGTTATTTTTATTCCCGCTGTGTCAAATGGGGGTGGGTTATGGGGCTAATCCCTGGGTGACTGTGAAATGGATTAAACGGATTAGATGGATTAGGTTAAAAGTTGATAGCTCAGCATCTGGTGTACGGATGGGGTTGGAATTTGGGACAAATTGCTAATCTCGATTAAACGGATTAGATTAAAGTTTGTTTGCCGAATAATAGCAAAGTTCAATGTTGAGATTGAGTTACTAAATCTTGTGCCTAAGACGAAGATTTTACAAACATTTGCTATGGCTATTTTATATAAATTCATTGTGAATGTCATTAGTTATTGATAAATCAAATTTAATCTAATCCATTTGAACCGTAGGAAATGGCCATTGGCTCGGTGCAAAATATTGCAAAATACGTGAGAAGTTTGCTAAGTCTTTTTACCATGCTATTGACTTTACTTCGGTCATACGCTAGTCTCCAATTTAATGCACATTTAATTTGCACATTGATTTAATTTGATTTGCACATTTGTTTTAATGCACATTGATTTTTGTTAGTTTTTTTTAAAATTTTCTTATTTCTGACATAATATGCTTGAGTGGGAATGGAACCTTTGAACACGTGGTCGTATGAATTGCGCATAGCACTATTCATTAAGCCGTTCTATTTCATTCTGAAAAGAACGTCTTAGATTGAGTTTAGACCCAGCCTTGTTTTTTCAGTCGAAACAAGATTCTAAATCAGTTCGCTCTGATGAAAGGCGGGGTCGCAGAGGGAACAGCGGAGTCGGAGGATGTCAAGCCAAATCGAGAACAACTTAGACGAAGTTTGGTTAGTTATCCGCACGAAATGACCAACGAATATTTGGAATATTGAACGAATATAGTAGCCTTTCTGAACCCGGTTCACAATTAGTGTCCTTAAGGACACAGGGACAAGGACAAGGACAATGTCTATGGACAGTACGGAAAAAGTACGGAAAAACTTCTACAAATGCAACCGCGATTTTTTTACAGTGTGTAGCACCTAGCGAACAATTACTTGTAGATTTTAAGCTATTTTTATCAGTTTAACTTTTGGGCTTCTGAAAAATGCTTAAAGCATTACAGTTTTTTAACCTTTCTTTAATTTAGCTTTCAATTACGAAAATATTGTTGGCTAGATAGTTTTTGTATTATTTTAGAAAATAACGGATGACGATGAAAAGCGATCTTCCGATGACGAAAAACAGGACGAAGAAGGTGCTAAATTTACTGTTGCTCCGTCATTTTTCAGACTATCATGGTTGATGAAAGTAGTATTATACAACATGCGTGCAAAATTAGAAAAATCGCTTGGATTATAGAATTAGCTTTTTTGTTAGTTTTCGACCTAGCTTTTTATTAAACTAGAAGGTCTAAAAATCGATACAGCTTGCTTTACATAGGCAGCTTTTAGGTGGGTTAGCTGTTCTAGCTCATATTAGTGGGTTCTGGCCACTGGGTACTTATTTGTCTTTGCCCCGCCCCCTCCCATTCCTATCCGGAGTTGTTTTGTAGCTGAGAATTAGGGCCTGGGACTATGAGAGAAGATTCGGGGAGCTGTAGTGTAGTGGTAGCATTTTCGACGTCGACGCGAGCGGCCCGGGTTCGACTCCCGGCGCCTCTGTTTCATTTTTCTTTCTTTCAAAAACTGATATAACATGTGGTATTTCAGGCACAGCAGAAACCACGGGTGCCGCTGAGGGTGGTGGCAAGAAGGGAGGGGCGGGGCCCAAAGGGAAGGGCAAAGGGGGGCGGGGCAAGAAGAAGAAAGAGCCAGTCTATAAGCGACCAGAGGACGATGTGGCCTCGCTGGACAGCGACGACGGGGACGAGGAAGGAAGAGAGGTGGACTACATGAGCGATACGGACGAGTCGGAAAGGTGGGACGGACTACGGAGCTGTCTGGGGTTGGCGGTCGCTAGTGGGCGCACTTAGGCTTAAGTAGGGTTGGAGTTTGATGTTATTATTTTAGGTGGCGGCTGTTGTTGCGGTGTCTGGTGAAGGTGTTCGCTAGTGGGCGCACTTAGGCTGAGTAGGGTTGGAGTTAGATTTTATTATTCTAGGTGGCGGGCGTTGCTGCTGCGTCTGGTGAAGATGTTCGCTAGTGGGCGCACTCAGACGAAGGATTAGACTTAGTTTAGGTGGCGGTCAGTGGCGGATCCAGGATGAAATTTCGAGGGGGGGAGGCGGCGAAGTTTTTTTAAATGTGTAGTAAAGTTAAATTTCTTCATGAAGAAACATTAAGTTGGGCCGTATTAAAAAACACCTCTGTAGCGTAGCTAGAAAAAAATTTCGCCCGGGAAAGGGCTTTTCGACTTTTTGAGATGTGTCAAAATTCGCTTGCCTGTA
>JASANF010010720.1:0-51912 GCA_030248245.1 Trissonchulus sp. WLG1_4
AAAATTTGGCCGTCCGCAAAGTATCCGCACTTCGGACATTTTCAAAAAAAAACCCCCTGCTCAAGTGTCTAACTTGACTGCGTAAAACGTAACTGCGCAGTTCAACCTAAACCGTGTAGCGCATAAACCTCATCGACTATCTACATCTGATTAATTCAACTCTGTAGTCTATATGATTACTTAAATTTAATTGACGGAGCAGACTTTTAGACCTAGACACCTGGGCAGTCCGAATTAACAGCACAGTCCAAAAATAGCCAGCACAGCGGGTCAAGAAGAGAAAAAAAGCGTCTGGTTTAAATTCTAAATCCCAAAAGGTATATATTATATAGTTTTGACTGCGCAGTATATATGTGCCAGAACCTTCAGGGTGGATTTCACAAAGGTGGTTTTACCTAACGATCGAGTTTTACGTACGTTTTCAATTATATGATTGCACATACCTCCGTTACGGACTATTCTAATTCGTTACCCGGTTTTGTGCGATTTTTCCTAAACCAACTCGCTTTTTACTGTAGTTGAAATTTGAAACCTGCTACGCAGCAGGTCTTCTTGTTTTTTTGCTAAAATTTCAGCTGAGCTAAAACCATGGTTTAAGAAAATCTAAGAAATTCGTAACGAATCAGGATATCTTTGACGGGAAACTACGTGCAAATCATATAAAAACGTACGTAAAACCATGGTTTAGTAAAACCACCTTCGTGAAATCCACCCTCAGCGTCTACCGTGTAACAAGCCGAAGCTCAGGCCCAACATAATAGCGATTGTCAATACCGATAATGCTTCAGTCGATATCTGCGGTAGACCCAGTAGGCCAGGAAAATGACAACGGCCAGAATAAGGACAGGGGCCAGGGCCAATGCCACGCCATGGAACAAGTCCGCCTGGCTGTACGCGCCCCGCACGCCCGTGGCCGGCCCGGTCCCATTGCCCCCCGCCGTTTTGTCGTTTAAAACATAAAAAATACCTGTCAAAAAGTTATTGAAGTAGAGCATGCTTTTAATCGGGGGGGTCTTGTACTGATATTTTGAATCTTTGCATTGACACCAGAAATAACAGAAGTTGATTGAATTTGAAAGCAATTATGCAAAAACAGACAATTCATACGGCCAATATTTTGAATAACTTTGGGGCTTTCTTCTAATTTTTACCCCGCCCTTTCCCAAGTCCACGAACAGTTTTTAGCAAAAAAAGCTACTTATAAGTTTTGGCCAAAGACGAAGGTACAATATTGCACAAAGTTGTATAAAAATCCCACCCGAGAACACATTGTTATATATTATAAAAAATTTGACATTGTATATACCTTGGCTCATATTTTTATTACCAAATTCAAAAATCCAGAAGTGGTGCAAATTTTATAGGAAAACTGCTGAAATTTCCGAAAAAATTGTCAATTTTAGGCACTTTTATACAGTTCTGCGCTGATTTTCGGGACCCTCAATTTTTTTCTGGTGAAGGATAACCCATATTTCCACCCCGTTTCAGGTCCGGCTGAAAGGTTGCTGGGCGCCGCACAAGAACGACAAGCACAAGTGCGGCCAGGAGCAGTGTATCTCCACCGGGGCCCAGCCATACGACAAGGAAACCCACTACTGCTGCTGCAACACGCCCATGTGCAACGAAGACCCCATCTTTCTGCCTGGAGCCGGCTCACAGCGAAATTCGGGTTTGTGCAAGGATGGACCTAGGGTGCACAATGATTGCAATCGATAAAACAGTTGCAATTTTTTCAATAATTGCAACTTACAAATTATATACAAGTTTAGTTTTATTAAAAACAGCTGGAAATTGTAGCTCCCAGAGTATATACCAGCCACTAGTGAAATTAATGTTTGTGCCCCACGCCTATTTAATCGAGTAAAATTGTAAAACATTAGTTCATTCAATTATTCATTCATTAATGGTCCTGAACTGTTGCCATGCCAGTGTAGTGCAGCGCTGTGTTTAGGACAATTATTGTTTTAATTTGATTGAACACAGTCGACAAGGTATGTAGTGTAGGCGTAATGCTTGCAAAATGTTGGTCTAAATTGGGATGATTCTTCTCTTATACGAGTCTTAGACTAGACTTCTCTATCCTTCGAGCCACGTGTACTCGTTATAATTATGTATGAATTTGAACGCCCTTCTAGAGTCGAAACATTTCCTTATAGGTTTCGCTAGCGCACATAATTTTTCCTTAACACGTCCTATGTAATTATTTTATTAAATCGGTTTTGTTTTTTTAAGTGTTCTAATGACTGTCAGTACAAGATGAATATTATACTCACTCATAGAGCCTGTATTTGATCTGTTTTCGTAGGAGTTTTTTGTATTAATTAATGGCATGTTCGAATTATTACTTCCAACAGAAAATAAGCATGCATTAGCATTAATTACGTATATACGAATCGTACGAGGTGAAAGCCAGCCTCATATGTTATTATGATGTGGCTGTGTTTTAGTGTAACCATAAACATATCAGAAGATAATTCAAAAGAAGATAGATTAAAAAAGTTTATATAATTATTTAATGTTTAATTATTTTCATGTTGTCATTTAGTGTGAGGTGAAATGGAGGGTATTGTACTCCACACTTCCACAGTTTAATGGGGGGCGGGGGTGGGTGGGTTACGGAATCTATCTGGATTTTTGAATTTGGTAATAAAAATATGAGCCAAGGTATATACAATGTCAAATTTTTTATAATATATAACAATGTGTTCTCAGATATGGGTATTTCTGTCAACTTTGTGCAATATTGTACCTTCGTCTTTGGCCAAAACTTATAAGTAGCTTTTTTTGCTAAAAACTGTTCGTGGACTTGGGAAAGGGCGGGGTAAAAATTAGAAGAAAGCCCCCAAAGTTATTCAAAATATTGGCCGTATGAATTGTCTGTTTGCATAATATGCTTCAATTCAATCAACTTCTGTTATTTCTGGTGTAAAATGCAAAGATTCAAAATATCAGTACAAGACCCCCCCCCGGGTAAAAGCATGCTCTACTTCAGTAACTTTTTGACAGGTATTTTTTATATTTTAGGCGACAAAACAGCGGGGGGCAATGGGACCGGGCCGGCCACGGGCGTGGGGGGCGCGTACAGCCAGGCGGACTTGTTCCATGGCGTGGCTGTGGCCCTGGCCCCTGTCCTTATTCTGGCCGTTGTCATTTTCCTGGCCTACTGGGTCTACCGCAGATATCGACTGAAGCATTATCGGTACTGACAATCGCTATTATGTTGGGCCTAAGCTTGGCTTGTTACACGGTAGACACTGAGGGTGGATTTCACAAAGGTGGTTTTACTAAACCATGGTTTTACGTACGTTTTTATATGATTTGCACATAATTTTACGAAATATCTCCTGATTTGTTACGAATTTCTTAAGATTTTCTTAAACCATGGTTTTAGCTCAGCTGAAATTTTAGCAAAACAGAGACCTGCTGCGTAGCAGGTTTCAAATTTCAACTGCGCTAAAACCATGGTTTAGGAAAATCCACGAAATTCGTAACGAATCAGGAGATATTTCGTAATGAAATTATGTGCAAATCATATAAAAACGTACGTAAAACCATGGTTTAGTAAAACCACCTTTGTGAAATCCACCCTGAAGGTTCTGGCACATATATACTGCGCAGTCAAAACTATATAATATATACCTTTTGGGATTTAGAATTTAAACCAGACGCTTTTTTTATCTTTCTAGACCCCCTGTGCCCTAGGTCTGGACTGTGCTGTTAATTCGGACTGCCCAGGTGTCTAGGTCTAAAAGTCTGCTCCGTCAATTAAATTTACGCAGTCATCTAGACTACAGAGTTGAATTAATCAGATGTAGATAGTCGATGAGGTTTATGCGCTACACGGTCAGTTTGAACTGCGCAGTTACGTTTTACGCAGTCAAGTTAGACACTAGACCAGGGTTTTTTTTTGAAAATCCGAAGTGCGGATACTTTGCGGACGGCCAAATTTTTTTGCGGACGGATAAATTTTTCTGCGGACAGTCGGCCAAATTCATGCATCTATGTTAGGATTTCTCTTTGTGCCAGGGTTTTTTCAAAAAATTTTGTGAGCATAATTGTGCAAAATGTTAATTTTAGTGTGCAAAATTTTATTTTTCTGTGCAAACTGTAAATGCGTTTTCTTCGCCTATATAGAAGCAAATATACGCGTTTTTATACCTCTAGAGGCCGTGGCGTAGCCAGAAAAAAATGTCGGGGGGGGGAATGACTTTTCGATTTTATTGAAATGCGTTAAAATGCACTTAATTGCTATTTTAAGGCAAAAAACGACACGTATTAACATTTTTCGGTCGAAAACACTGCTAATTTTTGACTACAGCAGCATCGAACATAAAATTGGAGCTCGAAACAACGAAAATTACAAAAATAATGGGCCGGCAAGGTCCCAGAAGCTAGCAAATCTGCAACTTTCCGAAATGTTTTGACTTTAAAAACTGTACTTTTAGTAAAATTGTCATTTTTTGTGACAATAAAACAACAAAAAGGATACACTATACAGTGTATTAAGCAATTACATAGTGCACAATGCAACAATATGCACATGTATATGCTTTCATGCGACACAAAAGCAAGGAACACTAACCCAAAGAGTTGCAGGGGTATGGGGGCGGCAGCCCCCAAAAAAAATTTGGGGAAATTTTTGATTTTTAGACCAAATTTTGTTAATTGGAGACCTATCGGAAATTTTTTGCAGCCGACCATAAAAAACCAAAGGAGGGCCCCTTCAGAGCGGTGAGCAGAATTTCAATTTTGGTGAGTAAAATTTCAAAATCTTGAGCATTTGCCACGTGTTTTGCCCAAAAAAAACCTTGCTCTTGTAGACATGCAAATGCAGGATAATGTACTTGGGTATACATGCATAGACGTTGATGAAAGATAAGAACAAGAAATAGTAGGCCACAGAATCGCACGAGTCTGGGGGCGGCAGCCCCCAGGAAAAAAAATTAGCGAATTTTTTATTTTTAGGCGAAATTTGGTCAATTGGAGACGTATCGAAAATTTTTTTCGCCCGGGCAACAAAAAGCAAAGAGGGACCCTTGTGTGAAATTTCAGTCGTAAAAAATTTCGGGGGAGGCGGCCGCCGCCCCCCGCCCCCCCCCCCACTGGGACCGCCCCTGATATATAGTTGTGATGAATTAGAAGGTACATACAACCCTCGAAGGAAAATTTTTGAAATTTTAATGTAAATTTGGTCAATTGGGGGCGTGCCGGAAAATTTTTTTTGGGAGTGGGATAAACCAAGGGGGGACCACAAGAAAAATTTTTCCTTTTGAGGAATTTCGGGATGCGGACACATTGCGGACGGCTGGAAAAAATTGCGGACGACTCAAAAAAATTGCGGATGTCCGCACTGTGGTCCGCAAATAAAAAACCTTGCACTAGACTGTTGTGCCAGTCAGATTCTACACACCATGTTTTGCCTGTACAGTGCGCATTCAGTTTATGTTATACATACATAGCCACTAGTTAGACTCTTTATTACATACAAAACACAAGACAGCGTGCCCAGCCACTGTATGCAAATGAGCTACATCCGTACACGCAGTCAGCAGTCAAAAGTTGCAGTCCTAGTTCGTATGTAGGGCAGGAATGGCTACATAGGTCACAGCAGTTTCTACGCTGAGGCTTTTGTCGGATTCCGCCAACCTGATTGGTTCCCCTGCCGTCCACACTGCATTCTGATTGGCTGGTTGTGGTTTTCAGATCCAAACGCGACCGTGCCCGCGGGGGGATGGGCGACTACCTGATGGAGGGGATGGCTGGTTCCAATGGTCACGTGGCTAACGGGTATTTGCCCCAGGGCCCCCCACCCGCCTCCTGCTACGCCACTGTCTCACAGGGGGCCACGCTGCCCATACAATTGCTAGAAGTATGACCAGAGCTCACCGTATTTTAGCCCGGTTCATATTCGTCCTTTTCCTGTCCCTGTCGTTTTGTCCTTGAGCAATTTTAAGAAAATTGATTGACCAACACTGGCTTGCACCAAAATAGAATAGCTCGAGAATAGATTATCTCAAGAACAGCTGATTTATTTCATTTAACGCTAAAGACGTATTCATTCGATTTGTTTTCACCTTTTCTGCGATAATGGGTACACATACACCATCGAATATCAGTTTTGAATAATATTGTATGATGGTGAAAAGCAAACGAGAATAGCAAGAGAATAAGAATAGCTTGAGAATATGGTTGGTGCAAGCGGCCGTAAATGTGAAAATTTTTCATACGAAGTTGCTGTAGGCCTGCTCTACTTAGCAGCTGATCGAAATTTGTCTCTGTTCCCATGTCCTCAAGGACAAGTATGAATCGCAAGGATAAGTATGAGTCGGGCTTTATTTGCAGTTTTGTGATGCAAAATAGAAGTTTTGTTTTATTGTAGCTTCATGCAGAGATTACATTTAGCGTATTAGATTTCATCCGCTAAAGTTATGTAAACACATAATATTCTACTTAAACCACTTCCGGCACGTGTTTTTTGTTTACCAGAGACTTTCCAAAAACTGAGAATTGTGTATCTGCTAAAAATTATAAATGTTAGCAAATTTTTATAAATTTTAGCATTTATGTTATTTGTACACTATATATAGCTCTAGAAGCAAGATTGTTTGGTGGTTCAAATAAGTCATTTTTTGTCAAGTCGAATGCGACAAAATGACTAACATATTTTTCGATGCTCTTTTTTTGCAGGTAAAAGCCAAGGGTCGTTTTGGCGTGATTTGGCATGGCATCATGAGTACGGGGGATGGAGGGGGCGGTGTGGGGCAAAAAAATGCGGGGGGCGGGGGCTCGGGGGAGAATTTCATTGATGTGGCCGTCAAAGTGTTCCCCCCTGGCGATGTGGAATCCTGGGTTCAGGAGCAGGAAATTTATGCCACCCCCTCTGTGCGAAATCATCCGAACATCTTGCAGTTTTTGGGTGCCGAAGTGCGTGGGGTGAATGTGGGGGGCCAGAATAACATGGGCGTGCCCCCCACACCAACCGAATATTGGATTGTGACGGCCTATCAACCGTTGGGCTCATTGTATGATTTTTTAAAGGTGGGTTGAAGGGAGAGCTGCACCAAGTAACTGTGCCGGAACTATTGCTTGCTCAAAACGACGTTCTGAGTATTTTCTAGAACCGTTAAATGGATAACGGATAATAATCCAGTATATAACGCATATGTACTCACTCACTCCCAGTACATAAAAAGAAAACTACGGGTAATAATATATACTACGTACGTGTAGTTTCAGCTGCATTACGGAAGCATAAAAGTCTTCGGATAAATTCAGGATTAATCTTAACTTTAGTTTTTCCCTTAGTTTTCTACGAATTAGCAAGCTACAGACGCTGAGAATGTGTGCCTGAAGTGGGAGATGAGATAAAGATTAATCGTATGAAGTATTATGTCCATAGGATTAGGATTAGCATTAGTATTCCAGGATTAATATTACTGAATTAATTGTGGTGTTTTTGTTTGCAGTGCAACACACTGTCCGACGGAGACCTATTGCGGCTGGCCATTTCAATGCTGCGCGGCCTGGCCTTCTTGCACGAGGAGGTGACGGCCGGGGGCTTGAGCGGGGGCAAGTACAAGCCGACCATCGTCCACCGGGACTTCAAGAGTCGCAATGTCCTCGTCCGCACCGACATGACCGCCTGCATTGCCGACTTTGGCCTGGCCCTCAAATGCGAACACGGACAGACGCCAGACGACACTCATGGACAGGTGAGGAGGGATTTTGGCGGGGTTTTAGTGGATTAGTGGGGATTGGGGGGTTGATAGGGTTAGTGGGCGGATTAGGGAGGTTAATGGGGTTAGTGGGGGGATTGTGGGGTTTAGCAGATTAGTGGGGGGTTAATGGGGTTGGTGGGGGAATTAAGGGGGTTTAGCGGATTACTCTTGTGAATTTGTGATAGATGGGACTTGATGCTCCTGTGCTTGTTTTGTTCCGAGGTTTTGGTGGTGGATGTTTTTTTTGTGACTAAAGTGAAGCTTAGGGTATGCTAGGCAACACTGTTTGTGTGCAAAAAATAGTTTTGACGATTTTTTAACAATTGACTGCTGACAGGGTGTTGAGCCAAGCCAATTTTCATCTTTGTTTTTTGTTTTATTGCGATTTGCGAATAAACATAAACCAAATTGGTTAAGACGTAGGGACAAATAAACTTGACCTAGTGAAACTTGAGCTAGTTCATGGTGTTTTGCAAGGAACAGGAATCGTGTCATACCAAACCTTGTTGCACACAGAGCATGTTGTACTGCGCAGGAACCAAGTCAATTTTCTAATTAGTCTGCATATTATTTTTATGGTCAGTTGTCAGTCTTTTTTTGGTCCACTGAATCCGATTGCTT
The DNA here is from genome assembly GCA_030248245.1 of Trissonchulus sp. WLG1_4. Taxonomy (NCBI): domain Eukaryota; kingdom Metazoa; phylum Nematoda; class Enoplea; order Enoplida; family Ironidae; genus Trissonchulus; species Trissonchulus sp. WLG1_4. The sequence goes on from JASANF010010720.1 coordinate 8,340, forward strand.
AGAACCCTTTTAGAACTGTTTATTGGTTTTATTACTAATAGAAGGACAGTAGCTGATAATATATGGGTCTTGTAAGGTTTGAAAACACCAGACTTTGAGGGTGTTCAAAAATTAGTCCCTGAGCTCTTCGAACGTTCACAATATCGGTTGTAGATATACTTGAATGATTGTTTTAGGTTGGAACCCGGCGCTACATGGCCCCCGAGGTTTTAGAGGGCGCTACTGAGTTTAGTGCATTTGCGTTTCGCCAAATCGATGTGTATGCTGCTGCCCTGGTTCTCTGGGAAATGCTCAGCAGGACGAAACTCACTCCGGACACTGGTACGAAACCTGTTCGACTATTGTGACACAGGGAGTATATAATCTAAAGTATTTCAAGAACGAGCAAAGTCGCATTCAGATGAAATTTCCTATAATCCTTCATTATTTTTCCGCTTCGAAGGAGCTTTGGCAGCCAGGCTAATGTCCAGTAGTTGCCAAAGTATTACGGAACCTGTTCGACTAATGTGACGTAGTATAATATTAAAAGCATTGAGGATGGCGCATATTCGCATTCTGCTGTTAAACTTCGTTTATCTTTCTTTGGCCGACTGCTTCGAAGGATTTCTTCGACGGCAGCCAGGCTAATGTCCTTTGGTTACCAAATTATATTCAGCCAAGCAGAATAATATTATTACTGTCATATATTTTATGAGTACGTGCATTATCCAAAATTGGATTTAACGGATTAGATTTAAATTTATTTTGCTAATGACAGAACAAAATGAAAATGTCCCTCTACATGGCTTACATACATTATCTCGGTGTATGCCAAGTTTCTGTAAATTACGTTTAACTGACGCTGCGTTATTGACGAAATGAAAGTTAAACCTAATCCGATAAATTAAATTTTGGATAAGACCCTAAGTCATTGTTTATTATTATTTTCTCTGCTTCGCAAAAAAACGCACTGCGAAACCTGTTGGACTAATGTGACACAATTAGTATAAAACGTGAGGCACCTCAGGTTTTAGCAAAGTCGCATTCAGTGTTTTGTGTCCTATTATCCTTCATTATTTTTCCGCTTCGAAGGATGTTTTTGACGGCAGCCAGGCTAATGTCCATTGGATGCCATGTTTAGTCAGTCAGTAGAAATGACATTTTTGCTGTTTTTACTATGTACAGTGGACTGTGGAGACATTTTGTCGTGGGAAACTAATTGCTTTCAATGACTTGATACTTTTGTACTTTTTAACTAGAATCGTGAATAAGAGTCTAATTTCGAGACGAACTGGTCACAGGAGTCGTACTCTCTAAATTACCCATGGGTAAAGTTAGGCTGACTTTACCCACTGGCTAAGTCAAAATAAAGTCGTATTCTCATACAATGACTAAACTAAAGCCAGTGTGATAGCTAAGGTTAACTTTAAGATTCGTGTCAGAAAAGTGGTTTACTTGTTTTGCAGCTAAAGATAATGTATTCCGTAAGTTTTTTGCCCTGAATGGTCGGTCAACGTTAGCCTTGTTTTCTGCTTTTACTTTACCCTTACCCACTGAAGTAACGTTAACGTTACCGTCACCTTACCAGTGGGTAAATGTAGCCTACCTTTATCTTTTGAGATTACGGCCCCAGTACTGTTTTGTTCGAGGTTGCCTTACGAACCAATAAGGACAAAGTATGAACTAGGCTGTAGGTCTTTGGTCTTTTTTGTTTCAGAGGTTTCCGACTACAAGCTGCCGTTTGAGAGCGAAGTGGGTCTGCAGCCGAGTCTCCAGGAAATGCAGTGCTGTGTCCTCACCAAACAACTGCGACCTCCCATTCTCACTGCCTGGTCTCAGCATTCCGTACGAAACCTGTTGTCATAATGTTTCCAAAATTAGATTAAGGGCGGGCTACCCAGGTCAAAATTCAAAGTTCTCCAATTTTGCTTATTTTCACATATGTTACTCCCCCAAGGCACCCGAACATCAGATAAGAACAATTAAGCTTGAAGGTGCACTTTTGGTTCAGTGCGTTTGTCAGTGTATTTACATAGGCAAAAGTACGCCAAAAAGCCGAAAAGTAGCCCTTATTTGAACAGTTCTAGCACAAACCACATTAAGCCAATCAGGCTGAAACTTGGCAAAGTAGTAGCCCACATGTATGCGTAAAATCGTATGATCCGGATTTTTGATATGTATTTTCAAGTCTAAAATCGAGGGCGAAATGTGAAAAAATGGCCGTTTTTTGGACCCGCCAAATTTGAGTGATTTTACATTTGACGTCATTGCTCAGGCCATGGGCTAAAATTTAAAAAAATGGATCATAGAGGTTGAGATATGACGTTAGGCTATCGAATCATGTAAAAATCAACTTCGTCAGTGTTAAAAAAATTTCGAGTAAACGGGCGGTTTGCAACCACAAAAATTGGGTAAAAAAATTCTTGTAATAGGTTAAAATGCACTTCTTCGCAGTTTTAATACTAAATCGCAATACTATCTTTTTGGCAGTTTTAATACTAAATTCGCAGTAGAAACGCAAAAGCTACATCTTTGCGGGGATCTGGAGGCAGCAGCCCCAGTAAAAAATTGGAGACTTTTTCATTTTTTTGTCAAATTTAGTGAACTGGAGACGTAGCAAAAATTTTTTCCCAAAGGTAAATTAAAACAAAAGATTGGAACGCCACATCGGACAGTGTGTTACCTTACACAAATAAATGCAGCATAGCAGTGGCGTACCCAGAAAAAAATTTCGGGGGGGGAATGACTTTTCGATTTTTTGTAATGGGTTAAAATGCACATTTTAGCAATTTTAACACTCATAAAACGCCTTACAAACGCAAGATTACTAATCCACAAGGCTGCAGGGGTCTTGGGGCAGCAGCCCCCAGAAAAAATATTGGGGAAATTTTTGATTCTTCGGCCAAATTTAGTGAATTGCAGACGATCAGAAAATTTTTCCGGCCGGACCATGAAAACCAAAGGACACAAGGTTACAGGGGCGTGGGGGCGGCGACACCCAGAAAAATTGGAGGTTTTTCCAATTTTTAGACCGAATTTGGCCATATGGAGACGTATCAGCAATTCCTTCTGGCTACGTTTTGGGCAATATCAGCAATGCTCAGTTGATGCTCATTTTTATTTTTCAATGCTCATTTTTATGTTCCAATGCTCAAATGAGCACAAATTTGAGCAAAAAAACCGTGCATTGGGAAATTTTCTTAATACGTATTGCTCTATGACTCTTGTTGACGCCCCTGCGACCCCACCCCTTCCCCTCAGGGTACCCCTCCCCGACAGGGGTCCAAGGGTAAAACTTCAAAATTTGAATTTTGATGTCCATCGAGAGAATTTGAGCCCCTGATTACGAACCCGTGATTTGTTTTTGTCTAGAACCTCCCTGGATTCCAACACCCCCAAACGGGGTCCAAGGGGTCGAATTTTACATAGGTGTATATACATGCATATACATGTACACATGTACAGTTACGTACATACTACATTGGTCCGCTGCAGGAGTGAAGCCGTCATAGCTATATGTAGTGATAGCTATGCTCTGTGCTTCGTTTCCACTACAGCGGAAAAAGAGAGAGGACTAGTAAGGAAAAATGCCCTTGTCGGGCGGCTCCTTGGGTAGAATAGGTTACTGTCTGTCTAAAGCGGAAAAATACTTAGGCTGAGGTTGTAAAAGCATTGGTACAAGACTTTATTAACGACAATATGCAATTCGTGTGAGCTCGTTAAAGTAGGTGGACTAGGTATACCTGTTAAGAATAGGAATATGATCTTCGTAGGGCAGACACTGTTTTCCGCACCCTATTCGCGCGAACTTACAGCCCGTTCTGGGTTTGTTTCAACTGTATTTTCTTATTAGTATTGTTGTAAATGCTTGATAAAACCCTAGAATAGGAAAATTTAGCACTATTGCGGATTTTGAGAAATTGAACTTTTTGTAGCTCAAAATATAGAAGAGCTTTTTACACGAAATTTTGTGTGTGTACACCCCTTGGCAATACCTAAGTGCTGGCGAAATTTCAGCCGGATCGGTCAAGTATTTTCTGAGATACCCCCGGGGACCCCCAAAAATTCACGGACTTTCGCTCTTTTTTTTTTTTCCCAGAACTTTTCTCGCCGGTAGTTCATCCGAGCGACACCTTTTTTGGTTTTTCACATTTCGTATAGCCTGCAATAGACACGGAAAAAATGGTTTTGCTCGGGTGTTTTCGTGAGAGGCTGTGCTGGGAGGGGGGAAACCCCTTTTTTGGGGTCCAAAAAATGACTAAGTACGAAAAAGTTTAGCACACTTTTTAAGAAGTTGCGCAAAACGGCCAGTCATGATCTTTTGCATGTGAGGTGGTACAGTAGTGGAATAGAAACTAACATGGGCTTTTTTTGAATTTCGGCCTATAAGCCCCAGGACATGCCCATACCCCCCGCCACGTGTATTACGGGGGTAGGTTCGCTACGGGCAGTGGAGCTATCATGGTTATAGCTGGAGGTCTATCGTTTTGTATACGAATATAAACCCATATGCTGTGCATTCACTGGTATTATCACTTTCTTACTCAGATGTTGAATAGTCCCCTAGACGGTACCCCCCGGTTGGCTGTGTGTCATGTATGCGCGTACGTAACTTCATAGTAGACTAATTAGGTTTGCTGCTTGTTTTTCATGATAGTTCAAGTTTTTTCGTGTAATATGGATTGTGATCTTGCGAACATATCATATTAATACCCATTGCCCCACCGATTGCCCCCCTAGGGTGTTCTCAAAGGGGACTCTGGACCCTTTTGCACTTTTGGGGTAAAATTTTTTTTTCGAGTTTATTCTCAAAAACTTGTCTCTAGAGGTAGTTTGGTGTCCTGAACACGAATCTGAGATTTATTTTTGCCTATACCCACTCTGGACACCCATGTCCCCCAGGGTGCCACCTAGGGGGGCAAAATGGGTCAATTTTTTTGAATTTGAAATTTTGATGTCCATTGGGGTAATTTGACCCCCTGAACACGAATCCAAGGTTCATTTTTGTCTGTGACTCTCGTGAACTCTCCTACGACCCTTTGCTAGGGTATTTACCCCCCCCCCCCCACAATGGGTCCAAGGCGTCAAGTTTTCAAAATTCGGATTTTGATGTTCATAGGTGTAATTTGACTGCCTGAACACGAATCTGAGGTCTTTTTTCGTCTATGACTCTCGTTGACTCCCCTGCGACCCCACCTCCTCCCTTAGGTTACCCCCCCCCCCGACAGGGGTCCAAGGGGTAAAACTTTCAAAATTTCAATTTTGATGTCCATAGAGGTGATTTGAGCCCCTGATTACGAATCCGTGGTTTGTTTTTGTGTAGAACCTCCATGCATTCCAACACCCACCGAACGGGGGTCCAAGGGGTAAATTTTACATAGGTATATAGACATGTACACATGTACACTTACGTACATACTACGTTGGTCCGCTTCAGGCAGTGAAGCCGTCATAGCTATGTATATGTAGTGTGGTTCGTTTCCACTACAGCGGAAAAAGAGAGAGGACTAGTAAGGAAAAATGCCCTTGTCGGGCGGCTCCTTGGGTAGAATAGGTTACTGTCTGTCTAAAGCGGAAAAATACTTAGGCTGAGCTTGTAAAAGCATTGGTACAAGACTTTATTAACGAGAATATGCAATTCGTGTGAGCTCGTTAAAGTAGGTGGACTAGGTATACCTGTTGAGAATAGGAATATGATCTTCGTAGGGCAGACACTGTTTTCCGCACCCTATTCGCGCGAACTTACAGCCCGTTCTGGGTTTGTTTCAACGGTATTTTCTTTTTATTATTGTTGTAAAGTATATATGCTTGATAAAAAGGTTCTGTGAGATAACGGCAGACCTTATCCAGATCCTCAACTTATCGTTTGATCATAATATATGTATGTATATGTAAGGTACTGTGTAAGCATCTTACTTCATTCGATCATATTTGAATTATGTATATTGTGTTAGATGTGTGTAAGCTAAAGTAGGAACAAATCCATAATCTGAGAGTCCATAATCTAAAAGCAAGAGCTTACAAGAAACTGCGACCTAAATTGACCCATTTATGGCGTGCAAAGTACATTGGTGCGAGGTAGGGTTTTCAGCGTAATTGTCAGCCGAGAACTTTAGCAATCCCTGACCGATTGTTTGCACACCCCTTGAATCATTTCACCCGTTCAGCCAACAGTCGACATTTCAGCTAAAATTGTTACGAGTGCCCGCTCTAACGTTTTTGCCATTTGCCAATGTTGAATTAGTGTAAAAAAGCCTCTATGTTACATGAGCAAACGATATAATTTAGCTGAAGGTCGCGCGAATAGGGTGCGGAAAACAGTGTCTGCCCTACGAAGATCATATTCCTATTCTCAACAGGTATACCTAGTCCACCTACTTTAACGAGCTCACACGAATTGCATATTCTCGTTAATAAAGTCTTGTACCAATGCTTTTACAAGCTCAGCCTAAGTATTTTTCCGCTTTAGACAGACAGTAACCTATTCTACCCAAGGAGCCGCCCGACAAGGGCATTTTTCCTTACTAGTTATTATTGTTGTAAATGCTTGATAAAAAGTTCTGTGAGATAACTGCAGACCTTATCCAAATCCTTAACTTATCGTTTGATCAAAATTTATGTACTGTGTAAGCATCTTACTTCATTCGATCATATTTGAATTAAGCATATTGTGTTAGATGTGTGTAGCTAAAGCAGGAACAAATCCATAATCTGAGAGTCCATAATTTAAAAGCAAGAGCTTAACTCGTACAAGAAACTGCTACCTAAGTTGACCCATTTATGGCATGCATAATTCATTGGTGCGAGGTAGGGTTTTCAGCGTCCTTGTTAGCCGAGAACTTTAGCAATCCCTGACCGATTGTTTGCACAACCCCGAATCATTTCAGCCGTTCAGCCAACAGTCGACATTTCAGCTAAAATTATTATGAGTGCCCGCTCTAACGTTTTTGCCATTTGCCAATGTTGAGTTAGTGTAAAAAAGTGTAAAAGTAAAAGTTAGTGTAAAAAAGCCGCTATGTTACATGAGCACATGATATAATTTAGCTGAAGGTCGCGCGAATAGGGTGCGGAAAACAGTGTCTGCCCTACGAAGATCATATTCCTATTCTTAACAGGTATACCTAGTCCACCTACTTTAACGAGCTCACACGAATTGCATATTGTTGTTAATAAAGTCTTGTACCAATGCTTTTACAACCTCAGCCTAAGTATTTTTCCGCTTTAGACAGACAGTAACCTATTCTACCCAAGGAGCCGCCCGACAAGGGCATTTTTCCTTACTAGTTTAATATAATCAAGTTACCGTGGTGATTTCTTATAAGCAAACAAACTATCCGTAAACAAAAAAGTCAAGTCCAGTTCGTACGCGCAAATTTCACCCAGACTGTCTTTAGAAGTCAGTATTCCGTAGCAGCTGACAAAATATTGTCTTGGTCCCTGTCCGTGTGTGTGTCCTTGAACGCGTCAAGCATAAACCCAGGCTTAAGGTTTAGGGTCGATTCGTACTCACAGCCGTATGTCAGTGTTGTTCAGCCGTAAAAAATGACGAAAAAATATTAATACGATTTATATTTTTTTTCACGGAATGCCCCTGACATTGATTGATACCCTCTGTGAGTTTCGTTTAGACAGCTTATCTTTGGGCTAGCCCGGAACAGGAGAGCAACGCGCACGTGACAGCATATTATTTTGGATTTCCAGTGTTTGCTAGTGAAATGCACGCAATCCTAGGCCGGTGACAGGCGACCTAGAGGAGCTAATAGCCCCGGGGGGTCGATTCCATCCGACTAGGGCATACATGTATGAGGGGGGGATGGGCCCCCCAAAATCGAGGGGCCGGGGGGAGGGTCCCCAAAATTTGGGCAAACTGTAGTGAAAATGGCACTTTTTTGGGAAAATTTCATAAAATTTCGCAAAATTTAGGGTATTTTTCGGTCGATCAGGGGGGGAGGGTCCCCAAAATTTTGCCGTAGATGCCCCTCAAAATTTTGACCCTGTTACATAATATGGACTGGGGGATAAAGTACGAATTATATATTGTTGCAGGCGTGCTGCCGTCCATCCAGACCTTCTCCTGTCTGCCCTATGGCCAACTGGTCTACCACCTGACGGCCTGTCTGTCCAATATGGCCAATCCGGTGGCCTGCTTCGTGCCCTTCTTCATCAAAGTTCGATCTCTGCCCCTGATCGGTGCTGTCTGTGCCCTAGCCTCCATGGTTTCTGCATATCTGATCGGCATGGCGGTGCTTAGTCCGGAGCCCTTGCTGAAGGGACACACGGCGGGCAGTGTGATTATAGTAGGTGGTTTGACTCTGATCTGACTCGCAGCGTTGCTTGGAAACTTCTCTCTGGGGGGTTTCACCCCCCCCCCCCTCCCCCAGAAGGCAACTCACCCTAACCCCCCAGAATGGTTTAATGGCCCACCCCCACCCCGCTGGAATATTTTTAGTGGCGGGGGGGGGGGGGGGGCTGGGGGGGGGCGCCCCCCCCCATTTGGTCCGGAGCCCCCCCATTTTGGTCGCGCCCCCCCCCATAGCCCAAAATTTTTTCCAGAAGGATGTTTTAGCGACTTTTTAGCTGTAGCGATGTCGTGTTCGTCAGGTTGTTTGGTCCTTTTTTGCTAAATTTAGTATTAGTGTAGCTGTAATAACGTATGAAATCGTAACATTTAATGTATAGTAACCACCTTTTCGTGTAAAAATAGTGTTTTATCGTGAATTTGGTGCGCCCCCACCATTTTGGTCGACGCCCCCCCTCCATCCATGGGGGGGCTGCCCCCCCCCCATCGCCCCCCCCATAAAATTTTGCCTAAAAATATGCCAGCCCCGCCGCCTCAGAGTTGGCTACTTGCCCACTTATGGTCGTGCTTGCACTGTCACTTGCTGGACATTTGGGGGGGGGGGGTTACCTTTTGGGGGAGTGGGTGAAGGTAAAATCGCCACCAAACTCACCACGGACATGTAGCGCTATTACCTATCAACTCGGACCCGTGCCCATGTATGGCTATGTATATAATACAAAATTAGTATCAAAGGTGTCAAAGAGTCTGCCGTACATCTTAAATGCCGTATGTCTTAAAACTTAAATATATGCCTGTTTTTTTGCAGGTTAGGTGCAAAAAATAGTATTTTAATGGTAAAATATTGTTTAAATATGATAAACCTACTGCGTGGTATTATTATGGCTATAATGTGAAGCAATTTTAATTTGCTGAGACTTTTGCTTGGCAAATTTACAGTAAGTTTGGGGCTCCGCTGGTAAATTTGATAGTTTGACTTGGACAACGCATTGCACACTTTTTTTACTGCATTTGAAATGTCAGCGTAGTCTTACTTTCGGTATATACAATGACAATCCAAAACGTGACACCGGTTTTTCGTGGTTGTAATGTTGTCATGATCTTGTTGAGACAAGATAGTAGTATTAAAATAATCTGTTTAATGTATTATTTTCGTGCATCTCACGCATTGACATAGTGTTAGTTTATGTAATCTAGATTTCTACATGAGTTTTTTTGTTGAAAAGTCGCCTTTAATATCCGGTGACAAGTTTTTCAAGTATAGGGGCGAACCGGTTGTATCGAAAAGTTGCCTTACGTATCGAAAAGATGAAGGACCTGCGTGAAGTTCTTGAGTGGTTAATAATATGGAGGTGGTTTCTTTCAATGATTTCAACGGTCTTTCAATTTACAAACTGCAAAAACTTTGTAACATATATACGTACTTACTTATGTACTTATGGATCTAGTTCCCGCATTCAGGATAAAATTTGTATGGGGGTTGCTACGAGTTTTTTTGAAAGTTCCTGCAAAGGGACGATAGCATGGACTGTTGGAAATAATGATGATTGGTCAAATATTACAAAGTACAGTGGACTGGAGAACCATGTATACATGTATGTAACAGTACAAAATTTCGGGCACCCCACCCCCGCCTGATCCAACGAATTTTTGACGTCGATTTTGACAGTTTTTAGGTGGAATTTCGTAAAATCACTTAAATTTCATCAAAAAAGTCCACTTGTTAAATTCCGAGAGATAAAATGCTTGTTTTAATGCTAAAATATATATACTCATCAAACAGATTTTAGATGATAATTTTGCGCGCGGCGGTACCCTGCCCTCCCCTTTTACCCCCAGTAGGATCCCCCCTCCGCGGCCAAATGTTTTTTTTGAGGGGGGGGGGCTGCCCCCCTTATCCCACCTGCCTATATGTGTATATATAAGTGTAAAACAGTCTGTGTAACTTGTTTGTATGTTTTAGGTGCTTGGCTGGATGCTGGCCATTGGCCTGTGTGCGTATATTCGCACTGTGATTGCGGAGGTGCTGCGTTTGCGCTCAGGCGAGTCGGGCTCGCGTGCTCTGTTTTGGTGCGGTGCTGCAACTCAGGCTGGCTCGGTGGTCGGGGCCCTGGTGGTTTTCCCCCTCGTCAATGTCTATCACTTTTTCCAAATGGCATCCTTTTGTAGTTGAGTTTTGTCTTGAGCTGTTGTTTTGTTGTAATTGTGGAAATATTCTGGGTGGAATGCATGAAGGTAGTCTTAGCTCAGTCTTGCTAAACGCAGTCTAGGGGCAACATTCTAACCTATTGAATACGTGTAGAATTTTTCGTTACGGTGTTCTGTTTGGTGTGAAATAGAACGTCTTTGACTGGTTTTAGCGTTAACTGGCTTTATGCATTCCACTGTTTGTGTCTAGGTTACGGCTCATTGAACAAGTAGAATTATATACATAGCTAGCAGGGTAGTCTAAGGCAGCTTATTTTCTTGAACCATCGTGGTTTTGGTATAACGTTTTCAGACTTGAAATCAAACTATAGGTTATTTATTGTCAGTCATTAAAAAATAATCTTTAATTTAAAGTGTGAGCCTGTGTATGTATTTTCACCCATTTTTGACGATAAAATACTGATAAGACATCAATCAGCTTTAGTTTATGTAATGTGTTGTAATGTAACTGCTGTAGGGCTGTGTAAAACATTGAAGCACGAATGTTCTAGACAGCTTGCGTATATGTTGGGACTGCTAGTTTTATACTGAGTCAGTGGGGTTGCCACGAGAGAAAATTCAGACATAACGGTCGTTTGGTTTTTTTGGAATGTGTTTAAATGCCTTTAGTTGCTTTTTTAAGTGGAAAAAATGACATAAATTAGCACATTTTATTAAAAATGTTGCTATTTTTCTCTTGAACAGTATTGAAAGTGACAGGAGAGCGCAAAACGCCAAAAAAGTTACACAATCGGAGGTTGAACGACTTAACAATATTACTTACCACAAAATTCCTAAACGGATTAGATTACAAATTTGTTTGCCAATCCAATAACAAACTCATGGCAGCGACTACTTCTAAGCACAAAACTGGCAAATATGTGTAACCCCTCCCGCTAGTGCACGAAATTTTGTGAGTCCATCTCTCATTCAGATGATTTGTTAGGCGAAAGGTTTTAATCTAATCCGTTTAATCCACATTATTGAGGGCAGACTATTGAATATAATACAAGTTGCCGAATCCGAATTTGTATAAGTCGTGTAGAGAAACGGGTAGTTTGAAGATTTCGCATGGTGCGCGTCCGTGACGTGTGTATTTTGTGAAATATTTTGTACTTGTATAATTTTTTTCTAAAGTCTGTCCAAAAAATGCTTGACCGGAGACAAAAATGAAACATTGATTTCATTGGAAATAGAACTATGTAATTTCGATCACCATGGGCAACGTGTAGTCACAAAAATTACGCCACCTGCTTTGTCTCAGATATCGGCAATTATTGGTCGAATTTTTGCTGAATTATCTCTTTAGTCACTGTTTTTCTATGGGTAAATGTTTCAATATATTTCTATTTTGTATAGTTGTTATTTTTTATGTTTCTATTAAATCATCTATATTATAAAGTAGTTTGTGCTGGTGTTTGAAGTTGAGAACAGTACTACAAGTTACACTCGTATGGACTGAAGAGTTTGAAAAAAGTATTTACTTAGTTGCATTTACCAATTTTTAAGCACAGTTTGCTAGTTAACCAGTTTTGTTCCAACTAATGATAGATTGTTTTTTTATAATAAAAGTTTCGCCAAGTTGGCATCATTTGAGTACAAAAGCATATAATTGACGTCTGCCGGCAGTATATGGTAAGCGATTTCGATTAGCTTCGTGTGATGCTCCGTGCGGAATAGGAATAAGCGATAACATAAATCCATTGACAGCCGGAATGGTAAATATAGCAAGCCCAAGAAAGCACAGTACGAGGATAATGTTAAAAAAATGCATTTCGATAGACTTTAGAAAGGGACTCAGCTGAACTGTCAAATGACGGCAGAATATATATGAATGTTTTGAAGTTGTAATTAAATCCCTACGGCAATTAGTTCGTCAATATTTCAAACAAAAGTGGCTTTTCAAGCTTTGTGAAAAAAGCGACTAGATTTTCATGGAGACTGTCAGGGAACAATAATTCTTGAATTAGAACACGAATGTTCCTAAATATTAATGGGATGGACTCTAAAGTGGATTAGAGTGGATCTTATGCACTCTTGGTGTCGGTTATTAGAAATTAATTGCCACCTACGGCTTTTTAAGGGGGTAGTGTCGCGAAGCATCGCTTTCCGCTGTAAACTTTTCAGTAAATGTTAGATTGTTCTTTCTATATTTTAAAATCTATCTAAACAATTATTTTGCCAGTTTCACAAATTGTTGCAGCATATAGTTTGCAATATTCTCAATTCGGAAAAATGACGAAAAAAAACCCTATTCACATTCCATTTTTTAGTCACATTTATCAATTTTTCTGTTTAGTTTTTTTACACAGACTAATAGCACATATGTTGTAGTTTATGCACACAAAATTTAGTGCAGATTACTGTAGCGGCTGTGGAGTAATACCAGTTTTAACTGTGTAGGTGTACTTAAACTGTAAAATAGTAACATCAATAATGATAAATTGTGAAAAATCTAGACACTTATTTTCTAATCAAAAGAAAAACGAACCTTCAATTTTCTTTTTTCTTATTTGTCGCAAAAAATTGTGCGTCCACACATTATGTGTACTTCACAAGCTGGCCAATCTGATATCTGGCTTGATTTTTCGAACTTTTATGTCCCTATTGTGTGATGTCTGGCTTACTAATGACGATTGGTCCAAGATATTTGTCAATATTGATAGTGTGAGGTCTGGCAGTTAATTATTTGATACCATACAGCGTTGGACTAGCTTCTCATTAAATATACCACTTCAAAACAAAAAGTTCACTTTTCACAGCCTATGAGCAAAACTGCTTTCGCGACACTACCCCCTTAAGTAGGTGTTTTCAAATTAGATTTTCCGGTTTCCAGCGGAGGTTTAATTTTTCATACAACGTTTCCTGATTTTGACATTTTCGCTAATGGCATCTAAAGTACGAGAATATGCGTGAAGATATGTGACAATAGATAACAAAACTATAACAGAATACGATATATGGTAAATATGGCAGCCTATTTATCTATTGTACCTACATAGATAAATTTGTAGCATTGATAAACTTAAGGTGCACTAGAAATTCAGCAACGGCCCGAATTCAGAAATACATACATTTGTGCCTACGTAATCAATAGGGATTAGGGATGTTTCAGTTAACTCATAACTGATAACTTTTTTAGAAAAAGTTATCAGTTAAAGTTAACTGATGACTTAAGGTGGTAGTGTCGCCAAAGCAGTTTTGCTCCTAGGCAGCAAAATGAGAACTTTTTGCTTTGAAATTGTACGTTCACTCAGAAACTAGTGAAATGCCATATGGTGTCAAATAAATACTGCCAGACACTAGACTACCAATATCTACCAATATTTTTAACCAATCACCATTTGTGAGCCAGACATCACACAATAGAGACATAAAAGTTCAAAAAATCAAGCCAGATATCAGATTGGCCAGCTTGTGAAGTACATGTAATGTAATGTGTTAGCGCAAAATCGACTGCTTTCATGACACTACCCCATCAACTGATTTAATTTCTCGCGATTAACTTTAACTTTAACTGAAATTAGGTATTTTGAGCCTTAACTTTAACTGATAACTTAACTGATTTAGACTCCAAAAACTGATTTTAATCAGTTAACTGATTTTATTTTCAGCTAAGCGTCAAAACTGATTTTATTTTCAGTTATGCGCATACCGTATTACCTCGAATAAAGCCCCTGTCTTGAATAAAGCCCCTGTCTCGAATAAAGCCCCCGTCAAGCCACTCACGAAATTATAAAGCCCCCGCCTTGAATAAAACCCCCGGGGGCTTTATTCAAAACGTCCTTGAATAAAGCCCCCGGGGGTTCTAATCAAAACGTCCTCGAATAAAGCCCCCCGTAACGCAGGCTGTGATACGTACGCAAGCGCATTTGTATGTGCCGTTCCATGTTGCCATGTTTGCTAGTGGTTAGTTATTACTGCGCGCCGACCGTTATTGCTGCTGTATATAAGTTACTATACAATTACGACACTGTTGGGTTGCCGACCCCCACAAAGTAGGGGTGCAACCCATTGTGTTCATTTTTCCGGTTTCTTATTTTCTTGTTAGCACGAAAAGGGGGACGATTTTCAAGCGTGTTACAGACGTCGTCATAAGGTTTGGTGGATAAGGTAAGGTTAAATAGTTGTAGTACTGTACTTGCAACTTTGCAAGGCCATCTTGGTAATCCCCTGACCCCATGGGACCCAAGTCATGTAGACGTAAACCAAAAAATGGGACTTTCGGAAAAGATGAAACGCCAAGGGTGCCCCCTAGTAAACTTACAGTCTAATTATGCTTTGATATTGATACGTAACTCCTTTGTCTTAATCTCTGTGTCTTTATTCGATGATGTGTTCTGTGCTTGTGTTTGTTGTTTTTGGCTGCCTGTTAGATTAAGCTAAATTGGAGTCTGCGAACCACCACTCAGATTTTGAAAACCGGCCCCTTACAAAACTTGGACCCGTACTAAAAAGTTTTTGAACGGGGACTGTTGCTTGGCTTGCAAACCGTGACGGTATGCAAATCGGTGCTAGACCTAGTAAACTAGGTTTCCTACTTCCACAGGTTTTTTTCAAAACAGAGGGCCAATTGCCTATAGTGGGTCTTCTGTTTAAAATAGACGGTACGGTCCTCTATCTAAAATACAGGGTCCTTTGTCTAAAATAGAAGGACCTCTTTCTAGAATAGAAGGTCTTATGCCTAGCGGAACCCGATGTAGCCACTTGATAAGTTAAAATTTTAATTCTTTAAGACCGATACCTACATAGCTTACGCCTGTTTTTCATCCACAGTAAAAGTTTGCAATAGTGCAGCATAGGCATAAATGTACACAGAGTCTCGGTCTGGGAGTGAGCTTTCAAAATTTTAGGTGGAGCTAGTCCTGACGTTCCGGGGGCTTGAACTGACAAAATCGCAAAAATTTCCAATTTTTGCATATAAATTGTAAATATTTTGCAAAATTCTAATATTTCTAGCGATTATATATTTTCGCTTTGTGTTCATTGTTGAAGCATTTTAGATTTTACAGCGATCTTGGGCAAGTTTTTAGTTTTCGGGTACCTTTTTTCAGCATCAAGAGGAGTGCTTGTCCTAAAGTTTCAAATCTGGAGGGTGCTTGCCTCCCCCCCTTAGACATCCAGACCCCCGCATGTACCTACATTTGTGAGTGTAGGTTATTATTTTAGCTAACGTCTGGGCCCTGTTGCTCAAGTACAAGTCTTAGAATTGTTGGTTGGTATAAAATATATAATTGCTAAGTACAATATTGTAAGATTTTAAAAGAGCTGCAGTTGTTTGGTCGTGTGAATCCGAGGTCCATTTTTGCATTGGACTACAGCGGTTACAGTACAGGGTTGTCTGCCAAGAATGGAGGATTGTTTGCTGAGAATAGAGGGTCCTCTGCCTAGAATAGAGGCTCCTCTGCCTAGAATACAGGGTTCTCTGCCTGAAATAAAGGGTCCTCTGCGTAGACTAAAGGGTCCTCTAGCGAGACCAAAGGGTCGTTTATTCCTTTGCCAAGAATGGATGATTCTCTGCCTAGCATGGGATTCTCCGCCTTCAGAGGGTTTTCTGCCTAGAATAGAGGGTCCTACACCTAAAATATAGGGTCATCCACCTAGAGTAGAGCGTCCTCTGCCTATGTAGAACAGAGGGTCTTCTGCCTACGTCGCCAACCAGTTGTAGCCACTTGACTGGGTTGAGCAACTGCGCCCATATTTTCAGACAAACTTTGCCAAGAAATAAAGCCCCCGCCTTGAATAAAACCCCCGTTTGGGCCTTCACGAAAAAATAAAGCCCCTGCCTTGAATAAAGCCCCCGCCTTGAATAAAGCCCCCGTTTAAACCTTCACGAAACAATAAAGCCCCCGGGGCTTTATTCGAGGAAATACGGTAACTGAAAGTAATAATTCAGTTCAGCGTGTAACTGATTTAAGGAATTTCAGTTATGCTGTAGGAATGTGACCCGAAATATTGAAGGCAGGCATGACGTGCTTCCGTTGAATGTGCACGTTTTTTCCTGCCGCCGCCACAGCGGCGGCAGGTCTTTATACTGCTTTTTGCCAAAAGCTTGGCAGAAAGCGGCTAGCATGATTTACGTGTTTAAGTTTTTGTATGAAGGGGGTTTTACTTTAAAAGTTGCTATGTATGTATTTACATACAATGATTTTTAATGTTATTTTTAGATTATATATATATATGCATAAACTAACTTTATCCTAAAAGTAGTTTACTTTTTTTAAAATGTGATGTTTAAAAATAATAGTTGATATACATTATATACGTTATTAAAATAGGCTCCCCCCTATATCCGAATTTAAATTCATAAATTCAACTTTCTATTGTGACCGCCTGTCACTACATACATGCCGTAATAAAAGCAGCTTTCTTTTAAAGGAGGGGTGAAAGACTATTTTAAAAACTATTTTAAATTATTTTTACAAAAATCTAAAATTTAGTTATTCCGCAACCCTTATTAATAGGTTTGTGCGTAATAAACTTCATTAATACAACCACTAAACCCCATAGTTAAAAACTTTTATCGTGACTTTGTTAGTCACCCTTGAAAAAACCAATCATGGCACTGGGGTCAACAACCATTTCAAAACCCGAAACCGCAAACCAATTCAATGTTGGTGGCCTTGCCATGCCGAAAAAGGGAAGACATACGGTAGAAAATAGAACAATGAAAAATTCTCTAGGGGGATTCGAACCATTCAATCTACACAGCTACAGGCCTAATGCTGCTGTTTAGAATCAGTTCATATATATATTTGTGAACGTCGGGGTCTGTCTATTAGGAAATGACCGTAAGCCAGTACACATAGCCTATACAGTGGACGCGAAAAATAAAAACCATTTCTTTTTTCACCAACTGACGAAACTTTTACTTCCGAACAAATAGGCATCGTGGCGGACAAGTATGAACTTGCGTTGATGCTTTGGAAATGCAAGTTTCGATAGTTATAATACCTTTAATTATCTTAAAATTTGACGCGGCAGGGTCAAACTTTGTGTAAGTTAGCCACATATGGCATATGTTATATATATATTTATAATGAAAAGCATATCACACCGTCTTTTCCGGTTTGTAGTGGGGTGTGCATAGTTTTGCAGCGCAGATTATTAGCGGCAAACAAGCTCGTCTGCTGAGTGAGAACTGCACCTCCTGATTGTGTAAAAGTGTAAACCTACTATCAAGAGCACATAATAGTGTCTCACTCTTTATAGAAGAAGAGTGAGACACTCTCCTTTCTGCCTGTGTTATAGCGCAGGCAGATGCGCTCGTCATTTCCAGCCCACATGTTGCCGTTTTATGCAACATGTGGGTAGCCATTCAGAAGTGACCTTCGCTTCTCATTGGCTGGACGCCTGTGCACGTGCTCCAATCAGCACGCAGGCGGCCTCACGTGCTCCAATCAGCACACGGGCCGCCATTACAGCCATTTCATTGTTAAATTTTACCATGATCGGTCGGGTTGGGGGGGGGTTTTGTTTTTTTTTGTTCCGAATTGTATTTTGCCTACATTTTTATCCCCATTTTCAGGAATTATTGCTAGTATGCGCTGACTATGATGTTAACTGGTAAGTTAAATGTGTTTTTGACAATTTTCAGGCAATAGCACGTGAGGCCGCCTGCGTGCTGATTGGAGCACGTGCACAGGCGTCCAGCCGATCAGAAGCGAAGGTCGCTTCTGATTGGCTACCCACATGTTGCATAAAACGGCAACATGTGGGCTGGAAATGACGAGCGCATCTGCCCGCGCTATAACACAGGCAGAAAGGAGAGTGTCTCACTCTTCTTCTATAAAGAGTGGGACACTATTATGTACTCTTGCTACTATTAATTGAGGTGTCACGGATAAAAGTGTCCCTCCAAAAATTTGCCCCCCCGGACACTTTTTAAAAGTACCCCCGGACATTTGTAAAAACAGACCCAAACCGGACACGTTTGGTGTATCCAAAGGGTTCCAGAAAAAAGATTACCTAATCATAACCTAATCGATCTTTGGATCCTTTTAACTACGCCCGCAACGTGAGATGACGTCGTTACTGTGTCTGGTGTCACTCGATACTATTATTTTAGTTCTTTTTCATATTTAAGTCGGCTGAGGGCACCCTGACTGTATTTGGATATGTTAAAAATAGTGCCCTAGCTGCAAAAATCCTTTGGCAAAATCTAGGTAGTTCTGATGTGTTCGTTAAGCAGCTTTTACAAAATAATTTAACATTGATGACAAATTTTTATATATAATGTTGGAGCGCACTATAAATTGGCCCGGGCTGGTAGTCTGGTCTGGTGGTACCTACATACCTAGAGGAATCAAAGCGGCATATACATATTAATAAAAATGGTAACAATTGTTATAATTCTAATTTATATGCATTAATATAATTTAAAGCCCTTAACAAAACTTAAAAAAGTGGATTTTTTCTGAATTTTTTGGATTATAAATTTTCCAAAATTTTACCATGTAACTGACATTAAAATCAGTTAGTTATCAGTTAAGGTTTTGGAATGGCATTTTTAAGCTTAATTTTTAAACCGTTTAGTCCGATTATAATTAACCATTTAATCCGGTAAAGGAATAGGCCCCTAGATACGACACAAAATCAAAGTGCATAGTGTCTCAGTCTTCTACCGAAGAAAAATGAGTCACTTTTGTAGCTGCGTGTTACAAATAAAGCGCCGGTAGATATGCATGTAAGAATCGCAGAAATTCTCAACATCTATTGAGCCAAATGAATTAGCCTACTTATGCCAACTTACCTATTGTCAATTTTTTGCCGTAACTTTACCGAATTACCGTAATAATTTTTTTATTAAATTAGCCAAACCGATCGTTAATGTTACGTCACCCCGCTAGACTTAACTCTTAATAAATTACGTAACGGAAGGAACCAGGTACCTAAAATGTTAAAAATCACCTTTCCTCAAATTCCTGTTTACCTCTTTACGGCTAAGCGAAGGCATGCGGTTTTTGTGATTCACAAGTTTTAGTTCGCAAGGTTAAAGCGCACAACTGTCAAAATATTTTGCGGAATTTCGAGGAACGTTTGACGTAAAACAGCTGTATAGTATCAATTAGCGGTTTCATTCTGATGTAACAATTCCCATTGACTTTTACATTCGTTGCTATAACTTTGCCTAATGCATATTTAATCTGTGTTTAACACCCTTGCTCGTGCTGTCCAGGGTAAATTCTCGAAATGCTGTGGAATTTTTTTGTGTTTATACACGTCAAGTCACTCGTTGTTACAAACTTTTCAGTTAACTTCAAAGATGATCTTAGGTTCAGGTATTGATGAATTAATGTGCCTAATGTAATAAATGCAGATGGTGTAAAGCCTGGTTCATATGTACGCCCTGTTTGGCCCAAGTGTAGTGTCCTACATGGCCAAATTTGGCCAACTTAATCAGTTGATGATATTGTAGTTAGTTAGTTTTGTTTCGAAGAATTGTTAACTGTTCTGCCTAAATGTGGGATAATGAGAAATAAATAAATCTGAAAAGACATTAAAATTTATTTTAAAAAAATTTTGAGGGCACATCCGGGGGCACACCGTCCTGGTCTTGTGCTATTAAAAATGGTCAAGTTGGCCAGCTGACTTGGCCAACTTGGCCAACTTCAATGGCTAACTTGGCCAACTTCAGTTGGCCAACTTAAGTTGGCCAACTCAACTTGGCCAACTTGGCCAACTTAAGTTGGCCAAATCAACTTGGCCAACTTGGCCAACTTAAGTTGGCCAAATCAACTTGGCCAACTTGGCCAACTTAAGTTGGCCAACTCAACTTGGCCAACTTGGCCAACTTAAGTTTTTTCAAGTTAGTTAGTCAGTTGATGAAAATGAAAATTTAAAATGTAAACTTCGAGATTTGAACTTGACTTTATTTCAAATAGTGAAAGTATCGGATGTTCAACTTGGCTAACTTGGCCAACTTCAGTGGCCAACTGCATCCGATACTTTCACTATTTGAAATAAAGTCAAGTTCAAATCTCGAAGTTTACATTTTAAATTTTCATTTTCATTAACTAACTTGAAAAAACTTAAGTTGGCCAAGTTGGCCAACTTAAGTTGGCCAAATTGGCCAACTTAAGTTGGCCAAATTGGCCAAGTTGATTTGGCCAACTTAAGTTGGCCAAGTTGGCCAAGTTGAGCTGGCCAACTTAAGTTGGCCAAGTTGGCCAAGTTGATTTGGCCAACTTAAGTTGGCCAAGTTGGCCAAGTTGATTTGGCCAACTTAAGTTGGCCAAGTTGGCCAAGTTGATTTGGCCAACTTAAGTTGGCCAAGTTGGCCATTTAAGTTGGCCAAGTTGGCAAATTTGCAACAAAGTTAACAGTGTAGGACACTACACTTGGGCCTCCTGTTTTGTGTTTTGTGTTTTAGTCTTTTGTGTTGACCGATTCATACTTTTTGCTGTTATGTTTTCGTCAGACTAGTTGTGTATTTGAAGTTTATACTTCGTGTTTTTGTGTTTTCGTGCGTTGTGCTTTCGTCCTGTGTGTTTTGTCCTGTTGTGATTTTGAGTATAAACTGTATAGTGCTCAAAATCACAAGCACTCTGAAATGCACAAAGCATGAATGTTCAACATAGGTAACTCCAAAACACAATTTATGTCTAAAAACACAAAATCAAAAGCACAAAACACAAAACCAAAAAAAAAAATGAAATAAAAAGAAAAAAAGAAAAAAAAAAAAAAAAAAAAAAAAAAAAAAACAAAAAAAAAAAAAAAAAAAAAAAAACAAAAAAAGAAACAAAAACAAAAAAAAAAAAAAAAATACAACAAAAAAACACATCTCACCACCCTTACCTCTCAAAAAAAAAAAAAAAAAAACAAAAAATAAAATTATATTTTATTACCTTTAAGGTGGATTATTTGAAGTCTGCTGTTAAACTGAGTATTCATGAGCTGTTGTTGCCACTATTGACAGTTTTACACATTATTGAACAATTTGAGGGTTCTTTTTATTGAATATGGCGGTTAACAAAACATTTCAATTTCACTGACTAACATTGTCTGTTGAGGCAAGTCAAGCTCTGTTTGGAATTTTAGATGCTAAGAAACAATTTTTTCAGCTGACTGAAAACTTTTTAATCCTAAACGATTTCTAAAATACATTCCAAACCTTTGGATTGTACAGAATGTTATATGTTTTATCAGATTCTAGGTTTAACGATGAAAACGTTAATACTTTGCTTTCCTTTAAGATCCTTTTCAGTTTTGCAAGACAACATAGAACTGAAACCAGCAGACCAATTTTTAGATTTTAAACGTTGACTCCTACATGTTTTCAAAACTTTAGGGTGGATTTCACAACGGTGGTTTTACGTACGTTTTTATATGATTTGCACGTAATTTCATTATGAAATATCGCCTGGTTCGTTACGAAATTCGTCCACATAACATTTGGTACTCATTTTTCCTGTTGTGCCACAGCGCAACAGGTCTTTAATTTTGAATGTATGCTATTTACGCACATATCACAGTAAATGTAAATGGCTAGGTGCACTAACCGTGCTTACCTTAACAAAACGAGGAATAAGGTTAATGCAGAAAAATTTTTAGCTGCACAACAGGTTTTAACTGAACTGTGGTCAGTTTACTTAAAAATTCGTGCTTTATACTTACTGAACATTTTGCCGCAGATTGGGCTTGTTTTGATGCAATAATCAGATCAACTTAATTGTTTTTTGGGTACTCAATGTATTAAACCTACGTCAAAAACTTTAGTTTTGTTCTTCTAATATCTTACATTATGTACATACTTCGTAGAATTTAGTTTTGATACCTGTCAATTTTTTGGAATAATTTGGAAAAATTAAAAAGTGATTTTTTTATGTTATTGAGGTATGTTATAAAATTTGAAGAATTTGATAGAGTTTAAAAGTTTTCGCACTAAAGTCGAGTAACTACTATGATTTTTTACTTCAAAGAATGCTAGTAACGATAAAACCACGAAAACGAAAAAACGTTTTACGCTAAAAACAATCTGCTAGTGGCCTAGTCAGCAAATTTTTGATTCTATCAAAACGCAAGACCACCTGACGTTTCTCAGAGCTGCAATAACGACGCATTTGCCGACCGACCCTCATAATTCAGAGGTGTGGTGAAGTTATGTTTTGGACTGACTTTAGTTTTGCCAAAAGTTTGTTGCGCAATTGGCGGTCGCGGAATTAGGCTTCACGGCTAGTTCGGTTCCTCTTGCTTTCGTGTGGTTTGTCGTTGAGGCCACCCGGAGGCTTGTTTTGCATTTTTCAATATCTGTTAACCAGCTATGTAGCAAATTTTTATTTATTTGTCCATAACGTGGTCGAGCACAGAATCGTGCACAGATTCACCTCTTCCTTGTTCTGAAACCATGCCGGGTGGTAGTTAGGTACTAAGCAAGGGTGTTCCTGACGGTGCAGAGTGCAGTAAATCGTTTTAGTGAAATATTATTGCAAAAGTTGGTTCATGACTTCCTATCTCAAACGGTTTTGAGCACAGAGTAAAATTTGGTGACGATAACAAACATCGCCATGGTCGAGCCAAAGGTTATCGGTTGATTTTGAGCAGGCTTTAGGTTATGATTATATCGTTTTCAGAAATTTGGGGTCCTATCTAATATTTGATTCAGCTATTCGTTTTTTTAAGAATAAGTGTATCCTGAAGCGTAGTTTTATCCGAATTCACACCTGATTAGGTAACTTTAAATTTCTCTTATTAATTAATAACACAGTACTATGCGAACGTAATATGAACCTATTCTGCGAAAAAGTTGTGGGTTTGACTAATTCGTGGTGAACTGTATCAGCCAAATTTGGTGTAAAAAATGAGTCTGATCAAAAACTGGTGAATCCTGAGAAAAAACTACTTACTATTCATGATACTAAAGATGACGATGATGCAATGATTATAGAAATTCTCTTTTTGCATAGTGGAATTGAAATGACTTGCTTCATGTTGTTTTTATGTTTAAAGGGGTTCAGCAATTTTTTTTCAAAACTTTGATCAAAACTTTGATGTCCGTCATTTTCTTGTTTCAGAATAACTCTACCCACGTTATGTAAATGCAATGGTGTCGTGGTACAGTTTATTTCATAAAATGCAATTAAGCCAAACACTATGACCACAAGTGAAAAGTATTCAGGATTAATTAATTATTTATTCAATACTTAATTTTTTATCATCATGAATGCATCCTTAATTTTCATTACCATATTTCTGCTTTTATTCAGCAGAACTGAGTCTGTGACCAAAAACTGTTCGGCAGCTTTTTATTGGGAAGCAGAAGGTCGCGACGTGATGCGTGAAACTTTCGGTCACGTGACTTTGGTGGCTCTCATGGAACTACAGTGCGAATTCTGCATTAAACAGATGAACTCGTGAGTCGATTCACACTTTTCGTTGCACCAGGGGCCCTTTTTCCGACTTAGTACTGTAACGAGTGCTACAATTTTACTATTGGTATTCAGAAATTGCGGGTTAGCAATACACAACAAAATGTGCCGTATCTGATGTACCCAAAATTGACTGCTAGCTTTGCAGTCAAAAATTTTTGTAACGAACGCGTGAAGCAACACGAAATGTTTTGTAGCGCTTTTGCCATGCGCTGTATGCGCTATTGCTCTATATGCGCTATTTGCGCTGTAAGCGCAATCGAATTTGCTATAAGCGCTGTATGCGTTTTGTGGAATTTTTAGTGCTGTTTGCGCTATAAGCGCTATCGAAGTTGCTGTATGCGCAATTTTTTAAATATGAGTGAAACTTCTGCAGAAAAATGGCCGGGTGGGCCTTAAACCATCCTTCGCTAGTTTCCTAGTTACAACCCTCCACCATCTGAGCTAGGTACATACACGGCCTATTGATGCTTGTGTTAATTTCTCTTTATATAGTGATGCTAATCCTGGATAGCGCTTATACCTACATAGGTATCACTTGAGGGTGCTAGTTGCGCTATTTAGGCGCTATTTTGTGCTATTGACTAATTTATTGAAATATTTGTACTTTTTACTACGTATACAATCCCTCAATAAACAAAAAGTACTTTAAAAATGAGTTTCAAATTTTGGTTTGTGTTCTGGTCCAGGTTATAAACATATCGCTTTTAGCACCTGAGGGTGCTATTTGGGGTACGTAGAGTGCCGCAAATAGCGAAAGAGGGGTAGGGTGGGGCTGTTTTTAGCTGGGCACAATAATAGCAAGAGTGCGGGGGGTAAAGTCCTGTGTACTAGTTATGGGTACACACTACACGCGTACATGCGACAGCTGCTACCTAAATTTTAATGAGGCTAGTATGAAAATGGTACTTTTTTCGCTGAAAAGAGTCAAATTTGTTTATAACTTAGTGAAGCATAAGAACAGGTTTCGTTTTATGACTCACCAGTCAGTAAGACTAAAGTTCGGCCACTAAATGCAAATTAATGCGATCTTAAAAAAGCAGTTAGGTAGATGACTACGCCAAGAATAACCTACCAAGTCTGGTGCAAATTGACAGTGCGGCATGAAAAGGTTTTGAGTGTTCAGCTTTTAATACCTTAATATATGAATGTTTTGCCATTATTACTTTTAAATCTTTAACACTAATTAACTGACAGAATAAAATTATTTTTGTCAAGAATTAAAGCTGTTATTTTTGAAATTTATGAACTTGAGTAACGAAAGTTTTTTCATGCATTCAAAACATAAACTTTTTCACAAAAATGCATGTTTCTTATTCATATGTGTACATTTATATTATACAGAAATGAATTTAACGGATTAGAAACTTTTTCATTAATAACATTTATACCAAACGATTGATTAAAGAAGCTGGTTTAAATCTGAACCAATTTTTTGGGCTTGTGAATCTGTTTAACAAATATTAGGGTAGTACCATTACAATTCAGTTTTCGCTGTGGTATTAATAAAAAAATAATTCCAATCCGTTTCCCCGCCATTGTCCAACCAAATGTCCTCGAAAAGACACTTGTCCTTATTATTCTTCAATAGGTTCAATAGTTACTGTTGTCTCTGCCGATCGGCTGCTAAGCCTTTCACTGCCCCGTGGGGAGGGCAGTTGCAGTAAGTCATTAAGCCTGGTTGCGTCTAACTGTTCCCCCTCTGTAGCTGGTGTCGGTTTCGACGGAGGCAGTTTAGACGTAATCGTCTTTCTTTGACAAGCCAGCACAATAGCTTCTCGAATGATGCTTAGATAAAGTCGCAGCAGATTTAGGGTGGCACAGGAAACCGCTAGTGAGACTAAGGCAAGCAGAATCACCACAAATATCCACAGCGCTTCCGAAATCGGCAGTCCGTAGAAAACGAACTGGATACTTTCGCGCTCACCAGCGTATAAGGCTAAAATGACGATGCAAAAAATGACCAAAATGGCGCACATCAAAAAAGTGATGGTCAAGAAAACGAGAAAATAGCTGAGATTTTGTTTGCCAATGCAATTGTTCAACCAAACGCAATGGTGGTCAAATGTATCGATGCATTTGTTGCAAGCGCGACAATGTTTGGTGTCTAGCGTAACTGTTTGGCTGCAGACGCTACAGTGATTATTCGGACCAATAACGTGAGGGTGAGCGTCAGATTTTACGTAGCGAGGCCGTTTGCTCTGATAGACTGACTGCCGAATTTGCGAGTGGGCTGGATCGGTAGTTGTGGCCACAATTTTGGACACAG
Source organism: Trissonchulus sp. WLG1_4 (assembly GCA_030248245.1). Taxonomy (NCBI): domain Eukaryota; kingdom Metazoa; phylum Nematoda; class Enoplea; order Enoplida; family Ironidae; genus Trissonchulus; species Trissonchulus sp. WLG1_4. The sequence goes on from JASANF010010720.1 coordinate 34,441, forward strand.
TTACTGCTGAAATTAGAAAACAAGTAGATTTTTCAAATTTTAAATTATATTGGCGTGATGTGAGATACAGTGAAACTTCTGCAGGCACATTCAAATATCACTAGAGTTTTTTAAGTAGATTTGTATCCCTTTTATTAGTTAATAGCAAGAGTACATTAATAGTTATTTAATTGAGAAGCACGTAGTTATAAACAAATAAGGAAAATTATTATTGGTACCTGCCAAATTGCTTCCATGTTCCTCCCTCATTAATAGTAGAAACTACTTGCAAATTCCTCCCTGGTGACCTTTGTGTGACATTTGTTAGTCTGTACTCAATTGATGTACCTAGACGGCTGACTACGTGTCCGCACAATATTGTAGAAATTACAAAAGGAATGAAACTCAAATGTCAAGGAATGAGACTCAAATGTCACCAACGAAAACATTAAAATTATTCGAATTCTCATTTTAAACCACTGATAGAAGATTATAATTTTACTATTTTTTGTGTGATATGATGTGTGATGGCTGCATAAAATTGCAATGTGTCTCTGTAAAACGACGAAAAAAGACTATATTGTACCGGAACTTCAGTCAACAAGTGATATAGCAGTCAACCTAAAAGAACGAGTTCTGCTTTAAAATTTTGAATAGGTGTAAATTAGTACTTTGTCAATAAATTTACTCTTTCTGTTATTAGTAAGGATCTATTTTGATTTAATTTTCCTTATGGATAGTAATTTTTCGTACCTGCCAAACTACTTCTGGTTACCTCCCTCACTAATATTTCATAGTACTTGCAATTTCCTCCCTAGTGACCTTTACTGTAATGTAAATACGGCTGGCTTGTGACATACAAACCAACACACTTACACACACACTTAGTGACCTTTTAAGGGGGGGGCTGTTTGTATAAGGGAAAAATTTAGATTCTTTTATTCGCTTCAAATTTTGCACACAACATTGATTCTTGACTTGGGTAGCCCCCCTTATCTATTTTCGTATTCAAATTAGTGCCTTACTAATAACATAAAAGAGTGAATTTATTGACAAATTATCTAATTTATACCTATTTAAAACTTTGAAGCAGAACTTGTTCTCTTAGGTTGACTTGGGGCCTATTTCTTTACCGGATTAAAGGGTTAATTATAATCGGACTAAACGATTTAAAAATTGAGCTTGTTGACTGACCTTCAGGTACCATACAAAGTTTTTTCATCATGTACAAAAACACATTGCAATTTTATGCAGTCATCACAAACAACATTAGAACAAACAAGCCCAACCTGCGGCAAAACCTTCAGTAAGTATTAAGAATTATGTTCAAGTAAGCTGACCAGCAGGTCAGCTAAAACCTGTTGTGCAGCAGATAATTATCTTATTGTAAAATGTGTATGCAAAAGTTCAGTGCGTTTTTATGCAATCTTACAATAAGTTGTTTATGCAAAAACTGGAGAGTTTTAATTATCTAACAACAAATTATGTAGGAATGGGTTGTTTTGATGAGTGAGAAGTGTATATATTCATTCTTTCATGGCCAAAAATGACTACAGTTTGCAGGAAACATAAGATGCTGCCAACAAAATTATCTGGTCAAATGTTGGTACTTATCAGCAATGTGACACACGCGCACTATGTGACACACATGAACTAAACAAACGCACATTGACATTTTTCCAGCTTACAGTGTAACTTTTGCACTAGACAATGATGTGACGCTCGCGCAGTAGCTCTAATATGCAAAGCAAACTAACGCACAGACGTACATTGCACTACAAGCCCAGTGTATTCCGCCAGAAATCAAAATTAGAGACCTGTTGTGCTGTGGCACAACAGGAAAAACAGGGGGCTTAGTATACTAAAAATAAAAATCTTCTAATAGTGGTTTAAATTGAGAATTCGAGTAATTAATGTTTTCGCTGGTGGTGACAGTAAAGTCTCATTCCTTGACATTTCAGTTAATTTCCTTTTATTGTAAATTTGTTGTTTACATCAATTGAGTACAGACTAACAAAGGTCACACAAATGTCACTAGGGAGGAATTTGCAAGTACTTTCTAATATTAATGAGGGAGGTAAATGGAAGTACTTTGGCAGGTACAAATAATAATTTTCCAATGTTTATTAGATTCAGAAGGGTTGGTATAATCGTCAATCGGTGAAAATTCAACATTTTACTTTATCTTTATTTTAAATTTAATATATCATTGAATGTTCAATACCAATCGAGAAAAAAACTTGGAACTTAAAACCAATGCTTAGCTCACAACTATATGGGTTTTTAAATCCGTACATATTGATCTAATTATTACATAGGGCTAGGAATAAAATGAGTTGAATACTAATTCTAGTTGTGGCAAAAGTCCCTACATGGTACATACATCACAAAGAGCACTGCACCCATTTATAAGGTATATACTGTTGTTATGTCTCACAGAAGTATAGAAATCTTACCAGCGACCATCAAGAGTAAGACTATAGTGGTTGACAGCCGAATTATGTATGATTTAAAGCACAGGCAGGCGACGCCAACACTGACTACTCCAATCGAACCAATCAATATCCACGCCAGGACTTGATAGAAATTTGGGGGCCACGACCAACCATTTTTCCGAGCGAATAGTCTTATTCCGTTTTCGTCATAGTCACAGCTTACGTAGAAAAAAGCCTTGACTGTTTGCATTGCGTTGGATAGTTACTACTATGGATGTTTCGATTCATTATTGATCGTAACTGGTGGCGTGAGTTGGGTTAGTTATAGCAAAAAATGAGAATTTAATTATATTATTTTCACTGCTGACAACCACTGTTGAAAGTGTGAAATTAGAAAAAACACAGTAAAGAAAAAACAAATAAAAGGGTGGTATTCCAGAATGGTGTTTAACCCTTTCCGGCATACTGGTTACATCTGAGGCAAAGTGCACATCTCACACTAGTGAAACCTGTCATGAGCCTGTCTTGTCCAGTGATGCTTCACAGATTCATGTCCTTAGGATACGAGGATACCTTAGGTATCCGAGTAAAGCGAGCCGGTGGCCGAGTGGCTAGACGTGACAGTACAGGCCCAAAGCTGTCCTTGTGATTGTGGTGACGGATAAAATCCCAGCTACAGCTTGGACATAGTGCAATTTTAAAAAATTCAAGAAGGAAAGGGTTAGTCAATGATTAAGAGAGAAACGCAAGTTTATCTCCGCTTTGTCTGAATGAAAGCCACAATAAAATCCTGTTTTGTTTTCAGGTTGGTGCAGTTGACAGACGCCATTCGAAGTGACGGTTATGCGGACACGAAATTTGTGGTGGTAGCACCGTGGTATGAACCAGGAAATTATGTGGACTACTGGAAAATACGACTAAGCCGGCATAACATCACTCTGGTGCAGGAGGAGCGAACGGCCCAGGTTTGGCCACTCTTGGGCGCCAAAAAACACGACATTTTGCTCTACGACAAGTAAAAACAGCCTTGGTTTTTTATTTCAGCAAGAGTACAGGATAGTGTCTCAGACCAAGATTAGAGATTACAGGATAGTGTCTCACACTGCGTACTAAGGATAGTGCCACACCAAGAGATAGAAGCTGTTTTTCAGTGTCTCCCACCAAGGAGTAAAGTGTAGTGTCTCACACCAACAGATTACAGAATAGTGTCTCACACTGCGTACTGAGAGTACAGGATAGTGTCTTCCACCAAGAGTACAGGGTGGAAAAAAAGACGCCCTTTGCCTAACATAGCTTAGAGTACTATTTTAAAAAGTCGGCTGTCTATTTCGGGACAGAACTACATAGAAATGTCGGAACTACATACCACTGGACTAAGAGGTTGTAACTTATGTTATGAACGTAGTTATGTGAAAACCCACTTTTACAAACGGCTTTGAAATATTTTTAGGTGTTCAAGGCTTGCTTTTTATGTTCCTTAACCCTCAAAGCTTTTCTGTACTATCACTACGTCGTTTCGGTGGTACATCACACTCATCACGGTTGGTGTGGCGAATGCCCTTTGGGCGGAGTTGTTAGACCGAAGCACAACAACTACAGCTGCGACTACAACTACAACTACAACTACAACACCAAGTAATAGTTAGTTTAGAAACTATAGATGCCGTACCGTATTACCTCCAAAATAAAGCGCAGGGAATTTATTGTTTCGGTGAACGCCTTACCATTTATTTTAGGCTGGGGCTTTATAATTTCGTGAGCCTCTTTTCTGAGGTTTTGTTTAAGGTAATACGGTATCACGTCCACAAAACGTTTTTAATTTAAATTCAGTCAAACGTAGAATTTTGCTAAAAATGTATCTACATACTTTCCCACTAACCTAAAATAAGTTTGCCCTAATAAGCGATATGACGATGCACGCGAATTTCCACGTGTAAAGATGTCAGTTTATGAGCAAAATAGTTTTTCTCATTGAACGCTGTAACTTATCGAGGCTATTTTAGGCGCTTTTCTACAAGATTTTATCAATTATGCTGAAAGGTCACAGGCCCACTAATTTTTGCCTGTGGGCCTGTGAGTTTAATGAAACGGGCTCCTGGTCTAACGCTGACAGTCTTACAAATTGAGTTGGTGGCATGGTTACGGGTTTAAGGTTCGATTCATACTTACAGCCTTATGCCCGTTTAACGCCGGCAACATTACAGATTAATCACACAACACTACAACAGTTTGATCTGATACTCTAGCAGTGGCGCGATTATTTAGTAATTTTGTCGGCTGAACACACACACGGCTGTAAGTATAAATCAGACCATAACACCTTGCGGACTAACAGAAAACTAGCAAAGTATTTTTGCTTGTTTCAGCTTTACGGTCTGAGTACGGTTGTAGCAATATTGAAACGATATCCGGCTGGCTATGACAACGGAGCGGATGTTGAAATAATTCCGCTGCGAAGAACCCGACCGCCCCATGTGTCCGGAACTATTTCGGGGACCGAAGCTCCGGGAACTTTTTCCACATCGTCGGGAATTTATTCACGTCCCGGTCACCATGGGCGACGCAAACCGTACAGAAAATACCACCAGCGAAAGGTGATGGTCACACCTGCACAGCTGAGTAAATCTGCGGGAAAACCGTCAACCAAAGGGGGAGTGCTACCCCAATTGTTTTAAAATTTTCCCAGTTAAAGGGGATGAAAGCCAATTTGGGGGGAAGCGAAACGTTTTCTGGGGGGGGAGTTTTTCCGAACCTCCCCCCCTTTCTCCCTTCACGCCTATGTATGGTAAAGGACATATGAATTATGTGAAAAGAGTGGGACTGGAAAAAGACGAGAATGCTATATACAAAAAAGAAAGCAGAGCATCCGCAAAACGAAAAAAAACCAACGATCAAGAATCAAAAGCCGAACAAACGCAAAACATAGAAAACAAGCAGCAATCATGCAGAATATCGATCTATCCATTCCACACAGCCGCTCGCGCCATACTCAAATGAGCAAACCAATCGAAAGCAAATCACGAAGAAGCTCAAAGAAGAAACCTCGCTACCCACTATATATCCTGCGCCACAGCGCAACAGACATACGATAAAAGCAGAATCTAAATAGATAACTACCTATCCGAAAAATCCACATAAACACAAGCTCCACAACACTCCATCAAAGCCACACCTAAAAAAACGCAAACGCAAGCCCCTCTCAGAAACCAGAAGAAAAAACGAGAGCCGGGATCGAACCCAGAAACTCACACAGAGCCACAAAGCAACCACACACCAGCCAACCGCCACCAAGACTACCATACAAATAACAAAACAGCAATACCCTATTCTCCCAAACCATATCAAATCCAACAACACCACAAAAGACAAAAGAACCACAAGAGCTCAACTATAACCCCACCACCAAAAACCCACAAAACACACAAAGAAAAAACCAGCACCCACTCAAAACACCACAACATAGAAGACAGAAAAACAAATCCCTCACACCAAAACACAAAAAAAAAAGAGACACCAACAAAAACCACAAACTAGCCCCAACAAAACAAAAGACAAACACAAAAAAAACAAAAGACCCACCACAACAAACAAAACACAAAAAAACACAACACAAACCCAACAAAAGACCGCAAAAAAATTAAAAAACACTAGTGTGTCCCGATTTTAGCTATAACTAAAGTTAAAAATTTTCACCCAGCGGCATGTTTACGACCCGAAAAAATTTGGGTTAGTTTGGACCTTCACAGGAGCAGGCCCACAGCCTCTACACGACCCGACCCAAAAACAGGTAAAATTACTCGACCCGTTTTTTTCAGAATTCGTGTGAAAAATAAATTTGAAAAAAATTGAAAAATCTCAAGAAAGTTTGAAATGTCCATAAATAGACCATTGAAAGTTTCTAGACCGAAAAGATCAAGTCGAACTATTTTTCGCAAAAGTTTGATTTAGAAAAACATAAGTTTTTATCCACCGGGATTCGAACCGGGGACCTCTCGCATTCGAAACGAGAATCATACCACTAGACCACCAAGTTACAAGGACAATAGTTTCTAAATAACGTTAAATACGATTAAGGGGGTAATTGCGTTTTTAGGTGTTTTTTTGAAAGGCCATAGCTCAGCTTTTACAAATTCAAATCACAAGCGGTCTTTTGCATTAGGTAGAACAATATCATTCCTAAATGTATGCCATGTATTGAAATTTAACCTGTGATTTTGTTTCCAGTATAAGCGACTAAAGAAAGGTCCTTTCCAAAATGTTACAATTTTTTACAAAAAGTTTGCGCCACAGCTCTGAATCATACGATTTCCTGTTGGGGCTAAAAGTTTGTAAGGTTTTTGACACGTTTAAAATCCCCAGGCATGTCCCCCACTTTTTTAATAACTAGTCAGTTTACTGAGAAAATAGCTGAAAAGCAAACGCACCGAAAATTTAAGATATTTTCTTGTAATTAAAACCCTCTAAAAATGTCCACAGGTGAATTTTCGAAAAAGTGAGAGACATGCCTGGGGATTTTGACCTTTACAGTGCTGTCCCAAAAATTTATGCTCAGGCGTCACTTATAACTTGAGTACTGGTGGCGCAAAGTTTACATAGAAATCACAAAAACCTCGAAAACGCAACTACCACCTTAAGTGCAACACAGAATCTCAGTATACAATCTTTCTACTATCAGTACAGTTACGTCGTACTGTCAACATGGAAATTTACAAGATATGAGTAACATCTGAAGAAGAAACGAATAAAGAGGTAAATCATAGCTGTTTTCCGTTAAAACATTTGTATAGGTAACAAAGATCTTCGACAGTCAAGGCCGGTTGGCTCAGGTGATAGTGCGTTAAGCATTTGCTGAGCATCTGATCCCAAGTCAGAAGTTTGGGGGTTCGAATCCCCACCGGCTCTCAGTTTTTTCATTCTGAGTATTCTGAGAGGCATCGCGTTTCTAGCGTTATTTACTAACACTAGAAGTGTAGGCCTTTCAGAACACTGGAAAGTGTTACAGAACCACTGGAAGCCTTACAGTGTTATATACTTAACACTGGAAAATCAACCTACCGGAAATAACAGGTAAGTCTATCTATTTAAAGATTCTGCAAATTCTATACAAACCAAGTATAAAGTACCTGTTGCGCTGTGGCGCAACAGGAAAAATAAATATAAAGTGGGTAGCGACAGGTTTAACTTCCTTTGAAGCAAATTCTTCCAAGTGATTTAGCTTCTACCGAATATGGTTTGCACTCAAAATTACTGATAATGGTGCAGACCGCAAGGCTAGTCGTGGACATGGATAAGAACTCCATAAATTTTGCATGAAATTGCTGCTTGTTATTACCTATGTACTTATGCAGTTTGTTCAGGCTTTTGATTCAACTTGCATACACTGACTGTTCATTCAAAGATTTTGCGAAAAACTGCAACTCTGCATTTCATATTTTATGTCATATAAAGCCAAATCATACCATACCCGTACTATTTTATATCACACCCAAGTACCCAACAACTCTTTTCACATAATTCATATGTCCTTTACCATACATAGGCGTGAAGGAGAAAGGGGGGGAGGTTCGGAAACTCCCCCCAGAAACGTTCGCTTCCCCCCAAATTGGCTTTCATCCCCTTTAACTGGGAAAATTTTAAAACAATTGGGGTAGCACTCCCCCTTTGGTTGACGGTTTTCCCGCAGATTTACTCAGCTGTGCAGGTGTGACCATCACCTTTCGCTGGTGGTATTTTCTGTACGGTTTGCGTCGCCCATGGTGACCGGGACGTGAATAAATTCCCGACGATGTGGAAAAAGTTCCCGGAGCTTCGGTCCCCGAAATAGTTCCGGACACATGGGGCGGTCGGGTTCTTCGCAGCGGAATTATTTCAACATCCGCTCCGTTGTCATAGCCAGCCGGATATCGTTTCAATATTGCTACAACCGTACTCAGACCGTAAAGCTGAAACAAGCAAAAATACTTTGCTAGTTTTCTGTTAGTCCGCAAGGTGTTATGGTCGATTCATACTTACAGCCGTGTGCGCGTTCAGCCGACAAAATTACTAAATAATCGCGCCACTGCTAGAGTATCAGATCAAACTGTTGTAGTGTTGTGTGATTAATCTGTAATGTTGCCGGCTGAACGGGCATAAGGCTGTAAGTATGAATCGAACCTTAAACCCGTAACCATGCCACCAACTCAATTTGTAAGACTGTCAGCGTTAGACCAGGAGCCCGTTTCATTAAACTCACAGGCCCACAGGCAAAAATTAGTGGGCCTGTGACCTTTCAGCATAATTGATAAAATCTTGTAGAAAAGCGCCTAAAATAGCCTCGATAAGTTACAGCGTTCAATGAGCAAAACTATTCGCTGATAAACTGACATCTTTACACGTGGAAATTCGCGTGCATCGTCATATCGCTTATTAGGGCAAACTTATTTTAGGTTAGTGGGAAAGTATGTAGATACATTTTTAGCAAAATTCTACGTTTGACTGAGTTTAAATTAAAAACGTTTTGTGGACGTGATACCGTATTACCTCAAACAAAACCTCAGAAAAGAGGCTCACGAAATTATAAAGCCCCAGCCTAAAATAAATGGTAAGGCGTTCACGAAACAATAAATTCCCTGCGCTTTATTTGAGGTAATACGGTACGGCATCTATAGTTTCTAAACTAACTATTCTTGGTGTTGTAGTTGTAGTTGTAGTTGTAGTCGCAGCTGTAGTTGTTGTGCTTGGTCTGACAACTCCGCCCAAAGGACATTCGCCACACCAACCGTGATGAGTGTGATGTACCACCGAAACGACGTAGTGATAGTACAGAAAGCTTTGAGGGTAAGGAACATAAAAAGCAAGCCTTGAACACCTAAAAATATTTCAAAGCCGTTTGTAAAAGTGGGTTTTCACATAACTACGTTCATAACATAAGTTACAACCTCTTAGTCCAGTGGTATGTAGTTCGACATTTATGTAGTTCTGTCCCGAAATAGACAGCCGACTTTTTAAATAGTACTCTAAGCTATGTTAGGCAAAGGGCGTCTTTTTTTCCACCCTGTACTCTTGGTGGAAGACACTATCCTGTACTCTCAGTACGCAGTGTGAGACACTATTCTGTAATCTGTTGGTGTGAGACACTACCCTTTACTCTTGGTGGGAGACACTGAAAAACACTCCTGTACTCTTAGTACGCAGTGTGAGACACTATTCTGTAATCTCTACTCTTGGTGTGAGACACTATCCTGTAATCTTGCTGAAATAAAAAACCAAGGCTGTTTTTACTTGTCGTAGAGCAAAATGTCGTGTTTTTTGGCGCCCAAGAGTGGCCAAACCTGGGCCGTTCGCTCCTCCTGCACCAGAGTGATGTTATGCCGGCTTAGTCGTATTTTCCAGTAGTCCACATAATTTCCTGGTTCATACCACGGTGCTACCACCACAAATTTCGTGTCCGCATAACCGTCACTTCGAATGGCGTCTGTCAACTGCACCAACCTGAAAACAAAACAGGATTTTATTGTGGCTTTCATTCAGACAAAGCGGAGATAAACTTGCGTTTCTCTCTTAATCATTGACTAACCCTTTCCTTCTTGAATTTTTTAAAATTGCACTATGTCCAAGCTGTAGCTGGGATTTTATCCGTCACCACAATCACAAGGACAGCTTTGGGCCTGTACTGTCACGTCTAGCCACTCGGCCACCGGCTCTGCTTCTCATACTCGACCAAGGTATCCTCGTATCCTAAGGACATGAATCTGTGAAGCATCACTGGACAAGACAGGCTCATGACAGGTTTCACTAGTGTGAGATGTGCACTTTGCCTCAGATGTAACCAGTATGCCGGAAAGGGTTAAACACCATTCTGGAATACCACCCTTTTATTTGTTTTTTCTTTACTGTGTTTTTTCTAATTTCACACTTTCAACAGTGGTTGTCAGCAGTGAAAATAATATAATTAAATTCTCATTTTTTGCTATAACTAACCCAACTCACGCCACCAGTTACTATCAATAATGAATCGAAACATCCATAGTAGTAACTATCCAACAATCAACAGTCAAGGCTTTTTTCTACGTAAGCTGTGACTATGACGAAAACGGAATAAGACTATTCGCTCGGAAAAATGGTTGGTCGTGGCCCCCAAATTTCTATCAAGTCCTGGCGTGGATATTGATTGGTTCGATTGGAGTAGTCAGTGTTGGCGTCGCCTGCCTGTGCTTTAAATCATACATAATTCGGCTGTCAACCACTATAGTCTTACTCTTGATGGTCGCTGGTAAGATTTCTATACTTCTGTGAGACATAACAACAGTATATACCTTATAAATGGGTGCAGTGCTCTTTGTGATGTATGTACCATGTAGGGACTTTTGCCACAACTAGAATTAGTATTCAACTCATTTTATTCCTAGCCCTATGTAATAATTAGATCAATATGTACATTAAAAACCCATATAGTTGTGAGCTAAGCATTGGTTTTAAGTTCCAAGTTTTTTTCTCGATTGGTATTGAACATTCAATGATATATTAAATTTAAAATAAAGATAAAGTAAAATGTTGAATCTTCACCAATTACGATTATACCAACCCTTCTGAATCTAATAAACATTGGAAAATTATTATTTGTACCTGCCAAAGTACTTCCATTACCTCCCTTATTATTCAAAAGTACTTGCAGAATTCCTTCCTTAGTGACATTTGCTGTGACCTTTTTTGTGTTTTTGTACATGATGAAGAAAAACTTTGTATGGTACCTGAAGGTCAGTCAACAAGCTCAATTTTTAAATCGTTTAGTCCGATTATAATTAACCCTTTAATCCGGTAAAGAAATAGGCCCCAAGTCAACCTAAGAGAACAAGTTCTGCTTCAAAGTTTTGAATAGGTATAAATTAGATAATTTGTCAATAAATTCACTCTTTTATGTTATTAATAAGGCACTAATTTGAATACGAAAATAGATAAGGGGGGCTACCCAAGTCAAGAATCAATGTTGTGTGCAAATTTGAAGCGAATAAAAGAATATAAATTATTCCCTTATACAAGTAGCCCCCCCTTAAAAGGTCACTATGTGTGTGTGTGTGTGTAAGTGTGTTGGTTTGTATGTCACAAGCCAGCCGTATTTACATTACAGTAAAGGTCACTAGGGAGGAAATTGCAAGTACTATGAAATATTAGTGAGGGAGGTTAACAGAAGTAGTTTGGCAGGTACGAAAAATTACTATCCATAAGGAAAATTTAATTTAAAATAGATCCTTACTAATAACAGAAAGAGTAAATTTATTGACAAAGTACTAATTTACACCTATTCAAAATTTTAAAGCAGAACTCGTTCTCTTAGGTTGACTGCTATATCACTTGTTGACTGAAGTTCCGGTACCATATAGTCTTTTTTCGTCGTTTTACAGAGACACATTGCAATTTTATGCAGCCATCACACATCATATCACACAAAAAACAGTAAAATTATAATCTTCTATCAGTGGTTTAAAATGAGAATTCGAATAATTTTAATGTTTTCGTTGGTGACATTTGAGTCTCATTCCTTGACATTTGAGTTTCATTCCTTTTGTAATTTCTACAGTATTGTGCGGACACGTAGTCAGCCGTCTAGGTACATCAATTGAGTACAGACTAACAAATGTCACACAAAGGTCACCAGGGAGGAATTTGCAAGTACTTTCTAATATTAATGAGGGAGGAACATGGAAGCAATTTGGCAGGTACCAATAATAATTTTCCTTATTTGTTTATAACTACGTGCTTCTCAATTAAATAACTATTAATGTACTCTTGCTATTAACTAATAAAAGGGATACTAATCTACTTAAACTCTAGTGATATTTGAATGTGCCTGCAGAAGTTTCACTGTATCTCACATCACGCCAATATAATTTAAATTTTGAAAAATCGATTTGTTTTCTAATTTCAGCAGTAACTGTGTCCAAAATTGTGGCCACAACTACCGATCCAGCCCACTCGCAAATTCGGCAGTCAGTCTATCAGAGCAAACGGCCTCGCTACGTAAAATCTGACGCTCACCCTCACGTTATTGGTCCGAATAATCACTGTAGCGTCTGCAGCCAAACAGTTACGCTAGACACCAAACATTGTCGCGCTTGCAACAAATGCATCGATACATTTGACCACCATTGCGTTTGGTTGAACAATTGCATTGGCAAACAAAATCTCAGCTATTTTCTCGTTTTCTTGACCATCACTTTTTTGATGTGCGCCATTTTGGTCATTTTTTGCATTGTCATTTTAGCCTTATACGCTGGTGAGCGCGAAAGTATCCAGTTCGTTTTCTACGGACTACCGATTTCGGAAGCGCTGTGGATATTTGTGGTGATTCTGCTTGCCTTAGTCTCACTAGCGGTTTCCTGTGCCACTCTAAATCTGCTGCGACTTTATCTAAGCATCATTCGAGAAGCTATTGTGCTGGCTTGTCAAAGAAAGACGATTACGTCTAAACTGCCTCCGTCGAAACCGACACCAGCTACAGAGGGGGAACAGTTAGACGCAACCAGGCTTAATGACTTACTGCAACTGCCCTCCCCACGGGGCAGTGAAAGGCTTAGCAGCCGATCGGCAGAGACAACAGTAACTATTGAACCTATTGAAGAATAATAAGGACAAGTGTCTTTTCGAGGACATTTGGTTGGACAATAGCGGGGAAACGGATTGGAATTATTTTTTTATTAATACCACAGCGAAAAGTAAATTGTAATGGTACTACCCTAATATTTGTTAAACAGATTCACATGCCCAAAAAATTGGTTCAGATTTAAACCAGCTTCTTTAATCAATCGTTTGGTATAAATGTTATTAATGAAAAAGCTTCTAATCCGTTAAATTCATTTTTGTATAATATATATGTACACATATGAATAAGAAACATGCATTTTTGTGAAAAAGTTTATGTTTTGAATGCATGAAAAAGCTTTCGTTACTCAAGTTCATAAATTTAAAAAATAACAGCTTTAATTCTTGACAAAAATAATTTTATTCTGTCAGTTAATTAGTGTTAAAGATTTAAAAGTAATAATGGCAAAACATTTATATATTAAGGTATTAAAAGCTGAACACTCAAAACCTTTTCATGCCGCACTGTCAATTTGCACCAGACTTGGTAGGTTATTCTTGGCGTAGTCACCTACCTAACTGCTTTTTTAGGATCGCATTAATTTGCATTTAGTGGCCGAACTTTAGTCTTACTGACTGGTGAGTCATAAAACGAAACCTGTTCGTATGCTTCACTAAGTTATAAACAAATTTGACTCTTTTCAGCGAAAAAAGTACCATTTTCATACTAGCCTCATTAAAATTTAGGTAGCAGCTGTCGCATGTACCCGTGTAGTGTGTACTCATAACTAGTACACAGGACTTTACCCCCCGCACTCTTGCTATTATTGTGCCCAGCTAAAAACACCCCCACCCTACCCCTCTTTCGCTATTTGCGGCACTCTACGTACCCCAAATAGCACCCTCAGGTGCTAAAAGCGATATGTTTATAACCTGGACCAGAACACTAACCAAAATTTGAAACTCATTTTTAAAGTACTTTTTGTTTATTGAGGGATTGTATACGTAGTAAAAAGTACAAATATTTCAATAAATTAGTCAATAGCACAAAATAGCGCCTAAATAGCGCAACTAGCACCCTCAAGTGATACCTAGGTATAAGCGCTATCCAGGATTAGCATCACTATATAAAGAGAAATTAACACAAGCATCAATAGGCCGTGTATGTACCTAGCTCAGATGGTGGAGGGTTGTAACTAGGAAACTAGCGAAGGATGGTTTAAGGCCCACCCGGCCATTTTTCTGCAGAAGTTTCACTCATATTTAAAAAATTGCGCATACAGCAACTTCGATAGCGCTTATAGCGCAAATAGCACTAAAAATTCCACAAAACGCATACAGCGCTTATAGCAAATTCGATTGCGCTTACAGCGCAAATAGCGCATATAGAGCAATAGCGCATACAGCGCATGGCAAAAGCGCTATAAAACATTTCGTGTTGCTTCACGCGTTCGTTACAAAAATTTTTGACTGCAAAGCCAGCAGTCAATTTTGGGTGCATCAGATACGGCACATTTTGTTGTGTATTGCTAACCCGCAATTTCTGAATACCAATAGTAAAATTGTAGCACTCTCAGTGCAGTACTAAGTCCGAAAAAGGGCCCCTGGTGCAACGAAAAGTGTGAATCGACTCACGAGTTCATCTGTTTAATGCAGAATTCGCACTGTAGTTCCATGAGAGCCACCAAAGTCACGTGACCGAAAGTTTCACGCATCACGTCGCGACCTTCTGCTTCCCAATAAAAAGCTGCCGAACAGTTTTTGGTCACAGACTCAGTTCTGCTGAATAAAAGCAGAAATATGGTAATGAAAATTAAGGATGCATTCATGATGATAAAAAATTAATTATTGAATAAATAATTAATTAATCCTGAATACTTTTCACTTGTGGTCATAGTGTTTGGCTTAATTGCATTTTATGAAATAAACTGTACCACGACACCATTGCATTTACATAACGTGGGTAGAGTTATTCTGAAACAAGAAAATGACGGACATCAAAGTTTTGATCAAAAATTGCTGAACCCCTTTAAACAAAAAAACAAAATGAAGCAAGTCATTTCAATTCCACTATGCAAAAAGAGAATTTCTATAACCATTGCATCATCGTCATCTTTAGTGTCAGGAATAGTAAGTAGTTTTTTCTCAGGGTTCACCAGTTTTTGATCAGACTCATTTTTTACACCAAATTTGGCTGATACAGTTCACCACGAATTAGTCAAACCCACAACTTTTTCGCAGAATAGGTTCATATTACGTTCGCATAGTACTGTGTTATTAATTAATAAGTGAAATTTAAAGTTACCTAATCAGGTGTGAATTCGGATAAAACTACGCTTCAGGAATAGATACACTTATTCTTAAAAAAACGAATAGCTGAATCAAATATTAGATAGGACCCCAAATTTCTGAAAACGATATAATCATAACCTAAAGCCTGCTCAAAATCAACCGATAACCTTTGGCTCGACCATGGCGATGTTTGTTATCGTCACCAAATTTTACTCTGTGCTCAAAACCGTTTGAGATAGGAAGTCATGAACCAACTTTTGCAATAATATTTCACTAAAACGATTTACTGCACTCTGCACCGTCAGGAACACCCTTGCTTAGTACCTAACTACCACCCGGCATGGTTTCAGAACAAGGAAGAGGTGAATCTGTGCACGATTCTGTGCTCGACCACGTTATGGACAAATAAATAAAAATTTGCTACATAGCTGGTTAACAGATATTGAAAAATGCAAAACAAGCCTCCGGGTGGCCTCAACGACAAACCACACGAAAGCAAGAGGAACCGAACTAGCCGTGAAGCCTAATTCCGCGACCGCCAATTGCGCAACAAACTTTTGGCAAAACTAAAGTCAGTCCAAAACATAACTTCACCACACCTCTGAATTATGAGGGTCGGTCGGCAAATGCGTCGTTATTGCAGCTCTGAGAAACGTCAGGTGGTCTTGCGTTTTGATAGAATCAAAAATTTGCTGACTAGGCCACTAGCAGATTGTTTTTAGCGTAAAACGTTTTTTCGTTTTCGTGGTTTTATCGTTACTAGCATTCTTTGAAGTAAAAAATCATAGTAGTTACTCGACTTTAGTGCGAAAACTTTTAAACTCTATCAAATTCTTCAAATTTTATAACATACCTCAATAACATAAAAAAAATCACTTTTTAATTTTTCCAAATTATTCCAAAAAATTGACAGGTATCAAAACTAAATTCTACGAAGTATGTACATAATGTAAGATATTAGAAGAACAAAACTAAAGTTTTTGACGTAGGTTTAATACATTGAGTACCCAAAAAACAATCAAGTTGATCTGATTATTGCATCAAAACAAGTCCAATCTGCGGCAAAATGTTCAGTAAGTATAAAGCACGAATTTTTAAGTAAACTGACCACCACACTTCAGTTAAAACCTGTTGTGCAGCTAAAAATTTTTCTGCATTAACCTTATTCCTCGTTTTGTTAAGGTAAGCACGGTTAGTGCACCTAGCCATTTACATTTACTGTGATATGTGCGTAAATAGCATACATTCAAAATTAAAGACCTGTTGCGCTGTGGCACAACAGGAAAAATGAGTACCAAATGTTATGTGGACGAATTTCGTAACGAACCAGGCGATATTTCATAATGAAATTACGTGCAAATCATATAAAAACGTACGTAAAACCACCGTTGTGAAATCCACCCTAAAGTTTTGAAAACATGTAGGAATCAACGTTTAAAATCTAAAAATTGGTCTGCTGGTTTCAGTTCTATGTTGTCTTGCAAAACTGAAAAGGATCTTAAAGGCAAGCAAAGTATTAACGTTTTCATCGTTAAACCTAGAATCTGATAAAACATATAACATTCTGTACAATCCAAAGGTTTGGAATGTATTTTAGAAATCGTTTAGGATTAAAAAGTTTTCAGTCAGCTGAAAAAATTGTTTCTTAGCATCTAAAATTCCAAACAGAGCTTGACTTGCCTCAACAGACAATGTTAGTCAGTGAAATTGAAATGTTTTGTTAACCGCCATATTCAATAAAAAGAACCCTCAAATTGTTCAATAATGTGTAAAACTGTCAATAGTGGCAACAACAGCTCATGAATACTCAGTTTAACAGCAGACTTCAAATAATCCACCTTAAAGGTAATAAAATATAATTTTATGAGTTTCTAAATAAGTAGGAATGATAAGTTTTAAATCCAGAGCAAGTCTAGAGTTATATGGAATAAACTCGTAGTCAAATAGAGAAGGTGTTATACAGTCCTATTTACCAGTAACGCAACTATGAAAGTATGACATTTTGAAAATTTTGAAAAATTTTTCTTAAGCCCGGTTCATACTTGGTGTGTTGTGTTTTGTGTTTTTTGTTATGTGCCTTGTGTTTTCATTAAGTGTATTCTGCATTTCTGTTCATACCCAAAATTTGTCTTTTCTTTTTGTGCTTTTGTGTTTTGTGCTTTTGATTTTGTGTTTTTAGACATAAATTGTGTTTTGGAGTTACCTAAGT
>JASANF010010721.1:0-12527 GCA_030248245.1 Trissonchulus sp. WLG1_4
ATTGTTGCAGGCCATGGCTGTGCAGTTCCTGGCCCGAAAAATAACATTTATTTTCATTTCACGCAAACATTCAGAAATATATATATATATATATATATATATATATATATATATATATATATATATATATATATATATATATATATACGTATATAATGCACGCATATACACACAGCAAACAGATACTTCTACGTCTCGTATTTTGGCTGTTTTCCTTGTAAACTTAACAGGCGCTGTGCTACCTAGAAAGCTCAAAATTTTAGGCTCTCCGATTTGTTTCAAATTTGGCACATTTTCTTGATCCCCCCGCTAACCACAGACTTAAAACTGGAAAACCAATGCTATCGCCAATTTAAATTTTCTTTAACCGTTTTATATTTTTTTTCTATGTCCAATACTCCAGTAATAGCCTACTACAAAAAGTCCGACCAATAAAACTGCCTCGTGATCCGTATAAACATATTTGAATGTAAATTGTATAGTCAATTATACCATTTATCAAAACCAAAACGGACAGTGGTGGTAGTTTTTTTCTTTGACCTATTTCTCCCGCCTGTAATTTTCTGCTAAATTCCTTCGAAAACAGTAAAAACAAAACCACTGAAATATTGTCCAAAAAAAGTTGGACAAATGCAAAGGGGATCCAAAAATCGTATGCAACTGATGGGAATATAAACGTTACTATTATTATTATATAAATAGTATGTTAGCAAAAGTTATAAAACTGAAACTACAACTACAGATACATGCAATAAGACTACTGCAATAGAATCCAACCAATAACACTAATTCCAATCAAGCTAAATTATACTGAGCTTCAAGCTAAGCCAATTCTACTATTAGCCAAAAACTGGAAATTCAAAGACCACGAGGACACAAATACAGGCATTCCATTCCATTAATTGGAGCTTATAGCTAATTCTCACACACAGGAATATGTATAATACTATATTAGCAGCCACAATGTCAAAAAAAAATGTTTAATACTGTAGCACAACTCTTGGCTACTGATACAATAATGAAAACCAATCCTGCTGATTAGCGTCCAGCTGCAACTTCAGTGATTTTCTCATGCTGGATTCAACATTAGCGCTTTCCAATGTAGTTTGCACAGCATTGCCTGAGTAACTTCATTGTTCATTATCTCAACAAATTCTGTTGGGAGAGTTCTACAAACCAAAACACCATTGTGCATCCACAAAAATACGGATGTCCACCTGCCTACTATAAATGAAGCAACGGCTACCCTTGGGCGTGTGATGGGCTGTAGCCCAAACTTTGTTGAGGTCTGCAGTGCAATGGTGACTCAGAGCGTTCGACTTAGAGCACTACAGGCCTCTGAGCAGCTGCACCTCAGCACCAATCACTCTGTGCCAGATATGCAAAGTACCAATGCAATCAACTTACTGCACATTGCATACCACATGTCACCACCCAGCCTAGGCCTGTACCTTCACATGTTAAGAGGAGCTCAGCCTAAATGTCGAAAAATGCTTAGATTAGAAAGCAGCATTCCGAATGATCTACAAGGAGGGGCTACGCAGACGCAAGCCTATACTTTACTCTTTATCGCTTCAAATCGATACTCTGTCTCCCCTTGAAAACTTCTCAGTCCCAGTTTCAGTCTATGTAGGCAAAAAGACGCGACGCGCCAAACTTACCACAGATATTATATATTATATATATATACACACTATATATAATATATTATATATATATATATATATTAGGGATTCGACGGGTATATCCGGATCAATTTGCTGGATTGTTCGATGGTATCCGGATCCGGGCGCCGGATCCGGATCGGAACCTGCCGGATCCGGATTTTCTAATCAAATTGGCACTTCTTGACGACAACTATTTGTTCGAAGGGTCCCCCTTTTGGTTTTCTATGTATTCGGCCGGAAAAATTCCGATGCGTCCCCCCCAATCGACCTCAAAATTCGGCCTAAAAATCGAAAAATTTTCCCACATTTTTTCCTGGGGCTGCCGCCCCCAGACTCCCTGGGGAATTTTTTGGCTTACTATTCCTTGTCATTATCTTTCAGCAAAACCTACACATGCGTACATTATGCTGCATTTGCATGTTGACACGAGCACAACAATGCGGCATTTAGTTGTGTAATACACCGCTACATTTCCTCCAAAAAAAAAAATTTTCTGATAACGCGCTCTTCATCAACCTAAAAATCGAAAAATTCTCCATTTTTTTCACTGGTTTTTTCTTACTACAAACAGACTTAATTGCCCTCTGTACGGTGGCGGCTATAACAACTTAGCGTAAAGCTGAAAACGCTTATTATTAAACCTCACCACACAGCAAAATTTTGAAAAATTTTTTCATTTTTGGAAAAAAATGTTGGCCGTGTCTCAGGCTGGAGTGCAATCCCGGATCCGGATCCAGTTTGCTGGATCCAGTGGGATTTTGTATCCGGATCCGGATTGTCCGGCAGAAATTTTGGATCCGGTCCACCCCGACACACACACACACACACACACACACACACACACACACGCATTGGCGGTCCCAGTACATCGATTTCGGGCGGAGAATCTGAAGCTATTTTTCACTTTTTTATAATAGCGTTTATATTGGCCATCGTTACAGCCGCAGCCATATCAAGGGCAATGAATTGAGTCTGTTTTTAAGTAAAAGCCAGTGGGTGTACCCAGAAAAATGGAGATTTTTTTATTTTCAGGCCGAATTGGGTCAACCGGAGACGTATCAGAAATTTTTCCCTACAGGAAAATAAAGCATATGCGAAGATGTATCACAGGGATTATATAAATAGCCTACACCTATATATACTCGTGTAGACATGCAACGCAGGTAATGTATGATTATACATGCATAGGCTTTGATGAAAGATGAAATAACAAGGTATACAAAGCCACAGAGCCGCAGAGAAACGGGTGTGCGCACACACACACACACACACACACACACACACACACACACACACACACACACACACACACACACACACACACACACACACACACGCACACACACACACACACACACACACACACGGAAGTACACACTATATAGAAATGAGAACACAACAGCAACGGAAGAAAAAAATATATATATATCTCTTTGGCTTTAGATGTTATTGTAACAAAATGACCAATTTTGCAGTTTGAATTGAACACCTTTAGAAAACTGTGAATATTGCTACAAATTCTCATTGATCCGCAACTCGAAAGCCCAACGCGCACACACAGTAAACCTTTTTGATGGCTTACTTCCGATTTGCGCCAACAATGGTTAGAGAAAATTATTCCAGTTTTTCTTATTAGCAGTCTACCAAAAGCTTTAAGCCATATCCTCCAGTCGTTGAACTAAAACGAACGCGTACTGTAGTCGCGAATAAAAAGTTAGTCAAAACTCAAAAAGGTACGAGAAAAAAAAACCGATGCAGCTAAAAAGGAGTCCTAAAACCTCCGATATATAAATATATATAATCCTAATGGCCAGTCGAACACGAACAGTGGGCACCAGTATAATTTAAAAAACCATTTTTTTTTTTCCTGCCTTTTCCCCAACGGTTTCCCCCCGGACCCGTCCCCGCGCGGATATCCCCTTTCCCCCCCTAAGAACGATCCCAAAAAACAGTGCGCTCTTGCTCTCTATCACTGGAGAAGGCCAAGTCCTTAATTACTAACTTTCAATCTCCCCCCCACCCTTGCTTTGCGAAAAGCCGCAGCCCTCAAACTGCACATGGAGGAGATAGCACCCGGCCTTATGCGGTCGCGGTATTTCAGAATGCATGACGATTGTCTAGCCAGACAGGAACACACACAACTCTTACAGAAAACCTCGGGCGGAGAGCTTTTTCAAGGTTATCGTATTTCTTCGTAGCTGATTTCACTCTTAGGCTCGAAATATTCCTGA
Organism: Trissonchulus sp. WLG1_4; assembly: GCA_030248245.1. Taxonomy (NCBI): domain Eukaryota; kingdom Metazoa; phylum Nematoda; class Enoplea; order Enoplida; family Ironidae; genus Trissonchulus; species Trissonchulus sp. WLG1_4. The sequence continues at coordinate 3,899 of JASANF010010721.1, forward strand.
AAATAGATCAATTAGGTAGCTCACATTACAGTTTACGGCTATTGCTAAATTTATGCTGAACATCAGCAAATTCAGTAACTCTGAAAATAAAAAAAAATGGGATCAAGTGCAGTTGGGGTGAAGGGAAATACTGGACCTATTTCGGAAGTTTATTCTCAAATTTAAAATTTTTTTAGAATCAAAACAAAAGGCATCTTCCCGCGCGGGCGCTCTAACCCCGTTCCTTCTGGAAATTCGACCCAAATTTACCAGAATCATCTAATTTTTGAAATAATTCTTCTCAAAGCCTTCTTTGGTGGGGTCTTAACATTTTGAACTTTTTTTAGGCTTAGGCTTAGGCTTAGGCTTCGTATCTCAAGCTTAGGCTTAGGCTTAAGTATCACGCGTAAGCCCGGTTTAGGCATCGTTGTCCTTATCATTTTCGTCAAGTTATTACAACTGAAATAAGCCTAAGCCAACTATTTCGCATAAATAAAGTTGGAAACTACTTGCACAAATGGTATGCAAAAAATGAGCCAGAACGCTTGTGTCAATTATTTACAGTAGCTGATCCAAAATTCGTCCTTGTCCTGTCCCGCGTGTCTCTCCTTAAGGACAAGAATGAAAGCGGTCTTTATACTAAAGAACTTTAGGCTTAGGATTAAAGGTAACAGAAAAATCTGCAAAATTTTTCAACACGGAAAAATCTTTTTCAACGGGGTCACAATCCTTATAAAAATGTAATTTTGTATAGGGGCTCCACCCAAAAAAGGTTCCCTCAAGGGGCCCCACCCCAAAACGACAAATATAGGTCCGTCCCCCACCCAACCATAGGGAGCAAGCATCCACCCTCCCGGAGGGGTCGGCCCCCTCTATTATCGGCAAAAATCGAGTTGAAAATCGAAATATTTTCGAACTTTTCGCTGTCGCCCAAACAGGGGCCAAACTGACTCACCCCCCCCCCACCAAAGGGGGGGACCCTTGTGTAAAATTTCATTGTAGAATGGCGCCCCCCGGCAGTGCCGATATATATATATGTATATATATATATATATATATATATATATATATATATATATATATATATATATATATATATATGTATATATATATATATATAAGTATATATATATATATATATATATACATATATATATATATATATATATATATATATATATATATATATATATACATATATATATATATACATACATATATATATATATATATATATATGTATGTATATATATATATATGTATATATATATATATATATATATATATATATATATATATATATATATATATATGTATATATATATATATATATATACATATATATATATATATATATATATATATATATATATATATATATATATATATATATATATATATATATATATATATATATATATATATATATATATATATATATATATATATATATATATATATATATATATATATATATATATATATATATATATATATCAGGGGCGGTCCAGGGGGGTGGGGGGGGCGGCCGCCCCCCCCGAAATTTCTCCCGACTGAAATTTTACACAAGGGTCCCCCCTTTGGTGGGGGGGGGGTGGTCGCTAGTTTTGGCCATGTTTCGGCGACAGCCGAAAATTTTTCAAAATATTTCGATTTTCAACTCATTTTTGCCGATGACTGAGGGGGGGGGGTGCCGACCCCTCTCAGGGGGGAGGGTGGACACCCCCCTACCCCCCCCTATGTGCATCTATGGTTGGGTGGGGGATAGTGGACCTAATATTTGTCAGTTTGAGTAGGGCACCTTGAGGGAAGCATTTTTTGTAATAGAGCCCCTATCCACAAATTTGCATTTTATCAGGTATGACCCGTTGAAAAGAGCATTTTCCGTGTTGAAAATTTTGATTTTTCTGTACCTATGCCTGAGCCTAACCCTGAACTCAAGCGTAAAGCCCGCTTCATACTTGTCCTTAAGGACACCGGGACAGGGACAAGGACAAATTTTGGTCAGCTACTGTAAATAATTGACACAAGCGTTCTGGCTAATTTTTTGCATACGATCTGCAAGTGACTCCAACTTTATTTATGCGAATAGTTGGCTTAGGCTTATTTGGCCAGGCAGTTTTCTTGGAATAGCTTAAGGACAAAATGATAAGGACAAGGACGAGTATAAACCGGGCTTACGCGTGATACTAAGCCTAAGCCTAAGCTTTATACAAAGCCTAAGCCCTAAGTCTAAGCCTAAAAAAAAGTTAAATAAAGGACCCGGTAAGATAAAAAGGCCAAGCTTGAAATTATCAAAAATTAGATGATTCTGGTAAATTTGGTCAAATTTCCAGAAGGAACGGGGTCAAGCACTAAGCAGGAAGCTGCCTTTGTTTTGATTCTAAAAAATTTTAAATTTAAAATAAACTTCAAAATAGGTCCACTATTCCTTCACCCCAACTGCACTTGATCCCATTTTTTCAGATTCAGAGTTTCTGATACTGAATTTGTGTTCGCGTAAATGCACAATTGCCGTAAACTGTAATGTAATTGTTTTGTCTAATTGATCTATTTTCAGGAATATATGTTCGACCGCAATGGGTCCTAAGAGTGAAACAGCTACGAAGAATACGATAACCTTGAAAAGCTCTGCGGCCTTGGTTACGAAGTTTTTCTGTAAGAGTTGTGTATATTTCTGTCTGGCTAACATGCTTAGTTCAGGGAGTGCATTCTGTACCACAACCATAGCCAGTGTATCTCCATGTGGTTGCAAATGCAAGGGCTGGCTTTTTGTCTGGCAAGGGTGGGGTGAAAAATTGAAAGTTATAATTAAGGACTGTCAATTGTCAGTGATAGAGAGCAAGAGCGCACTGTCAGTTTATATAGTGCATAGTTTTTAAAAGTCACAATTGTCGCGGAGACATTTTGTGGGGAACCCGTTTCATTTTCGGCAGGAAAAGGCCAGTGGTTTTTTAAATTATACTGGTGCCCACTGTTCGTTATTATTGTTCGACTGGCCATTAGGATTATATATATTTATATATCGGAGGTTTTAGACTACTTTTAGCTGCATAGGAACTGCTTTGTCGTGCCTTTTGAGTTTTGACTAACTTTTTATTCCAGACTACGGCATCTACAGCATTCATTTCATTTCAAACGACTGGAGGAGTATGGCTTAAAGCTTTTGGTGGCTGCTAATAAGAAACTGGATGATTTTCTCTAACCATTGTTGGCGCAAATCGGAAGTAAGCCATCAGAAAGGTTTACTGTGCGCGTTGGGCTTCAAGTTGCGGATCAATGGAATTTGTAGCAATATTCACAGTTCACTAAAGGTGTTCGATTCAAACTAAAATTGTCATTTTGCTACGATAAAGCAGCTAAAGCCAAAGGGATATATATATATTTTTTCTTACCATTTCCATATATATTTTTCTTACCATTCGATCCAGCCTGAGACACACAGACATTTTTCCAAAAATGAAAAAATTTTCAAAAATTTTTTGTCTAAATTGACAACTGACTGTCCCAGACTTTGATTTCGGGGGGTGGGCGGGGGTCTGAAGAAATGTTTTGACTTTTTATAATAGCGTTTTTCAGCTTTACGCTAAGTTGTTATAGCCGCAGCCATATCGAGGGCAATGAATTGAGTCTGTTTGTAGTAAAAACCAGTGGAAAAAATGGAGAATTTTTCGATTTTTAGGTTGAATTTGGTCAACTGGAGACGTATCAGAAATTTTTTTCCGACAAGGAATGTCACATCAGACAGAAGACAGTGTATTACACAACTAAATGCAGCATACTATACTCGTGTAGACATGCAAATGCAGCATAATGTACTCATGTATAGGCTTTGCTGAAAGATAATGACAAGGAATAGTAAGCCAAAGAGTTGCAGGAGTCTGGGGGCGGCAGCCCCCAGGAAAAAATGTGGGAAATTTTTGATTTTTAGGGCGGAATTGCTTAGTGGGGGGGGGGGTCAGGAAAAATAAACGGCCGCAGAACAGAAACAAAAAAAAAGGGGGGACCCTTGGAACAAATAGTTGTCGTCAAGAAGTGCCAATTTGATACTGGATCCGGATCCGGCAGGTTTGGATCCGGATCCGGCGCCGGATCCGGATCCACTGGATCCGGCCGGATCCGGATCCGGATCCGGATATCCGGTCGATCCCTAAATATATATATATATATAATATATTATATATAATATATATTATATATATATATAATATATAATATATATATAATAAGCTCACGCCGTGGCCGGGATTCTCACTCTTTTCCCTACGACTGGGACTGAAACTGGGACTGGACTTCAAGGGGAGTACAAATTGTGCAAATTTGAAGCGAATTAGAGAACCTAAAATTGTCACTTACATATACAGGTAGCCCCTCCTTATTCCAGATCATTCGGAATGCTATCTACTTCTAATCTAAGCATAATTTTTCAACCGTTAAGGCCTTTTAAAATTACCTCTTTAATCTAAAGGTACAGGTAAAGGGCCCTAAGTTAATCAGTCAGAAACACAATGTGGTATGCAATGTGCAGTAAGTTGATTGCATTGACTGTTTGAGGACTCGTGCTGTTGGCGCAGAGTGATTGGTGCTGAGGTGCAGCTGCTCGGAGCCAAATTGTCGTGCCTTTTTCTCATCGAACGCAAAGCTCTGGTCACCATTGCCAGCTCCAGACCTCAACGACAAAATTTGGGCTGCACCATCACACGCCCAAGGGTAGCCGTTCCCTCATTTTATAGTAGGCAGGTGGACATACAACTATTTTTGTGGATGCACAATGGTGTTTTGGTTTGTAAAGTTTTCTTTACAGCCAACAGAATTTGTTGAGTAATGAACAATGAAGTTACTCAGGGCAATATGCTGTGATACAGATTGAAACACTAATGTTGATAGCATAGAAATAGTGAAGTTAGCTAGGACGTGATGGGCAGATTAGCATTATTGTATCATTAGCCAAGTTCTGTTACAGTATTAAACATTTTTAACATTGTGGTGCTGGTGTGGTATTATACATATTATATATATGAGAATTAGCTACTAACTCCATTAATGGATGGATACCTATTTTAATATCCTGCGTGATCTTTGAGAAGCCAGTTTTTTCGCTAATGGTGTGATTAGCTTTTGAAGTTTCAGTATAATTTAGCTTGATTGGATTAAGTGTATTGGTTGGATTGTATTAGATTAGTTGTATTAGATTAAGTGTATTATATTAGTTGTAGTTTTGAGTTTATAACTTTTGCTAATTTACTATTATATAATAATAGTAACGTTTAACCTAATCCAGTCATGCGATTAAAATCCCTTGCGTTTGTCAACTTTTTGGACAATATTTTCATGGTTTTGTTTACTGTTTTAGAAGAAATTTCACAAAAGAACAAGCGCCACAAATAGGTCAAAAGAAAAGCTCACACTGTCCGTTTGGTTGATAAAGGTATAATTGACTATACAATTTACATTCAAATATGTTTATACGGATCACGAGACAGTTTTGTTGGTCAGACTTTTTGTAGGCTCTTACTACTGTATTGGACATAGAAAAAAATATTAAAACGGTTAAAGAAAATTTAAATTGGCGATAGCATTGGTTCCAGTTTTAAGTCTGCGATGAGTCTTCACGGGTGCTAAAATGTGTCCAAATTTGAAACAAATCGGAGAGCCTAAAATTTTGACTTATACAGGTAGCACAGCGCCCTGTTAAGTTACAACAAACAGCAAATACACAACATAGAAGTATATATTATATGTATATGTAGTAGTATATAGTATATATATATATATATATATATATATATATATATATATATATATATATATATATATATATATATATATATATATATATATATATATATATATATATATATATATATATATATATATATATATATATATATTTCTGAATGTTTGCGTGTGAAATGAATAAATGTTCATTTTTCAGACCGGGACTGCAGCAGCCCATAGCCTGTTGGAACCGTGAATCCTGGGCCTGATTTTGCTTGCTCGAGACATTGGCAGACTTGGTCTTAGAAACGGTTCATGCCGACCAACTATAATGAGCCTTGGTGACGGCCGTCGCCATTGGATGGCGTCCCCGATAATTTTTTTTGCGACTACTTGATAAGAAATTGTTGTACAAAGTTATATTACTTGTTATGAACTTTTGTTCTTTATTATGATCTGTTGTTACCGATTGTGTTTCAATGTAAATGCTGATATTGACAAACGTACGTGTATTGCCACTTGCCAGTGTACACTGTTTATTTACTGGAATAAACTAATGAATTCGTAACCAATCACCTGATTTTGCACTTACATTGTTACAATTGTAAGGTTTGTAAGCTGGTGCAACCACCCCCAGATGTTATTACTCGTATTACTACTGTGTGGGCGTGTAAGCATACATGTAACGGGGTCAAAATTTTGGGGGGGCCTCTCTGGCCAAGGTTTGGGGATCCTCCCCCCCAGATCGACCAAAAATACCATAAATTTTGCGAAATTTTGTAAAATTTTCTCAAAAAAGTGCCCATTTTACTAAATTTTGCCCAAATTTTGGGGACGCTCCCCCCCGGCCCCTCGACTTTGGGGGTCCCCCCATTTCCCCCCTCATACATTTATGGTATAAGTATATCCACCTGTTAGCATACTATTACCAAGAGTACATAATAGCGTCTCACTCTATATAGAAGAAGAGTGAGACACTCTCCAGCCAGCCTGTGTTACAGCACAGGCAGATGCGCTTGTCGTTTTCAGGCTACATGTTGACATTCTGTGCAACATGTGACTGGCCAATCAGCGCGTAGATTCTCTGCGTAACACACTTTAGTATATAATCGCTGATGCGTTGATAAGCATTAAGATAGGAATAAAAGCTTAATAACTCATTATTTGTTCATAGTCTGCTTGCGAAAACATTAAAAAAGGTTTGCACATACCCTTAGGGATATTTTGGCAAACTTTGAGCGAAATTGATTGAGAAACTTTTGAGATATAAACTTTTCTCAATTTCTTAAAAGTTTGTCAATTAATTTCGCTGAAAGTTTGCCAAAATATCCCCAAAGGTATTTGCAAACCTTTTTTAATGTTTTTACAAGCAGACTATAAATGAATAATGAGTTCTTAACCTTTATCCCGATCCCGTTTTATGATTGGAGCACGTGCACAGGCGTCTGCCAATCAGAGAATAGGAGCTCGCTTCTGATTGGCCAGTCACATGTTGCACAGAATGTCAACATGTAGCCTGAAAACGACCAGCGCATCTGCCTGTGCTAGAACACAGGCAGGCTGGAGAGTGTCTCACTCTTCTTCTATATAGATTGAGACGCTATTATGTACTCTTGCTATTACTGCTGAAGCGAAAAAAGTGTGTAAACTAGAAAAGAAAAATGCCCTGCGGAAAAAGTCATAATAGGACGGCTGTGAATTTTTTAGCACTGTTAACTGTATCAGTTTCAGTAGATTTGAAAGTAAATATCAGTGGCAGGCAAATGATAGGTCTGTAGTCAGCGCGACTGAAGCGGAAAAATGAACTGCTAAAAGTGTGGGAACTAGAGGGAAGTGGTGTAAGAAATAGGCCGCTTTGCTGCGCCCTATTATTGCGCGCACCGTCGGCTTTCATTAGAAAAAGCTCTACTATAATAAACACCCAGTAGTCTTGTAATGTGTGTAGAAATGCAAGCCTAAGCATCGAAGTAGTTTAACAGTGGTAGGTGTCAGTTCCAGTTGATTTTGCAAAAAACTTACAAACAAGCTCAATCTTCGGCAAAATCTTCAGTAAGTATAACGCATACACTTTCAAGTACACAGGCCAGAACCCGTCGTAAACCTGTTGGGTCAGTTGAAGTACACTTGCCTGATTCAGTTTTTTATAAAAAAGCGTCAGCAACTAAAACTGCAAAATCTCAGTCAAAAGGTTAATTACTGTACTCTGCAGCCATTGTTACTGAAGAAATTTTAGTTTTAGTACTTGGTCTGTTATTGTGTCACTTTTGAAGCAGGCGACACTGTACTGTGATAAGAAACGTTTTGTCCATTTTGGTCTTTACTTTTTACAGATGGGCAATAAAACATATGCAACTGTACATGTCGCTTCATATTTACAGCCGTGTATATATTTCTCAATCGGCTAAATTTGAATAATCGACTGACCCGGCAGAAATTTTAGCAAAAAATTCATCCATATCCACAGTGTCATTTCGGCTTAACTCAGCCTGCGAGACTTTTATGCTGGCCTACTATGGTCGATCGGTCAAATGTTGCCAGCCGGCCGATGTTTTTAACCGCTGGCGTCTGTCGGTTTGGCCGAAAATAGAACAAATAGTAATCCGTGGTGCCCGCAATAATAGGGCGCAGCAAAGCGGCCTATTTCTTACACCACTTCCCTCTAGTTCCCACACTTTTAGCAGTTCATTTTTCCGCTTCAGTCGCGCTGACTACAGACCTATCATTTGCCTGCCACTGATATTTACTTTCAAATCTACTGAAACTGATACAGTTAACAGTGCTAAAAAATTCACAGCCGTCCTATTATGACTTTTTCCGCAGGGCATTTTTCTTTTCTCAGCACAACAAACAGGGCCATCAAGGAGAATTCAGATAAGGCGAAATACTGCAGCTGAATGGAATAGTCAGTTAAGGTGGCGCTCAGAGGAACCGA
>JASANF010010722.1:0-41741 GCA_030248245.1 Trissonchulus sp. WLG1_4
GTTCGATCCCGGTTTCGGTCGCATTTTTTTGAATCAACATTGCTGTTTTTTAATAATTTATTTTGCCAATTATTGAAAATTTGTCTAGTTAACATAAATCATAAATATATTTTTCTTCCTCAGGAGACGCACTTGTGTTACTTTCATTGCATTTTGTACCAACCTTCTGTGTCCCTGGTTTATATATTTACACTAAAATTTTACCTACCAAACAACTTAATTCAAAGTTTAAGTGAGGTGCAATATTTTGTGCAATATTTTATCTGAAGGCGATAAAGGCCATTTTAAGCACCGGCCCCAGGAAGGCTTACCGTATAACGAGATACCGCTGCACAACAGGTTTTAAATGACCGCTGGTCAGTTTACATGAAAAAGAATGCTTAACGCTTACTGAAGCTTTTGCCGCAGATTGGGCTTGTTTCAATTCAGTTTCTATTGTTGTGGAAAGGTTTATTTTTGTATGTCCAGAAAGTGTTGGAGCAGTGGCTGTAGTTATGAATGCTGGATCCAACCGTCCCTTTGTGAACCATTTTAGATGCGTTGTTCTGTAGGAACTAGAAATGCCACCATTTAAGTATAGTATATACATATGTGGTTGTCTGCGCCAAAGATGATTATTTTAAGTCTGAGCTTGCGACTCAATCTGCTTCAACACTCAAGGTTTTAATTTACAAAAGTGAGCATCAGAATACATGTAACGGGTTAAAATTTTTTTTGGGGGGTGCCTCGCCGTTTAAATTTTTGGGACCCTCCCTGTTGATCGACCAATAATACAAGAACTTTTTTAAAACAATGCCAAAATTTTCGTAAAGTGTCACTTTTACACACGGTTGCTCCATTCTTCATGACACTCTCCCCGAGTTCTCGATTTTGGGGGCCCCTTCTTACATATATACCACTGAGATGTAACTTTAAACCTCAAGTAATGCTCAGTTAAGCTTCAGCCGCACTAATCTTCATTGTTGGAGCTCTCTTAAGCCTTCTTCAGCTATATCAATTTTGAAGTTCAGCCACTGAAAGCAAATCAGTCCCTTTGGTTCTGAATTTTTTCTATTCCAGCTGAAATCTTAGATCAGTTTTTGGACCATTTTTAATGCTTATTCTATCCTATTTTTTGTCAGATGCGGCCATGTCGGAAAATTTGCTGCGAGCGTTGGACCGGGCAATTAAATTTGACACGTGGGGTCAGCGGCTGGAAGCCTCCGATGAATATCAGAGGTAGTCAAGCATTAGTCTCTTATGTGTTTGATAGAGCCGATAAGTGACTCGTTAGGGTCGATTCATACTTACAACCGCATGTCCGTTCGGCCGGCAAAATTACGAAATAATCAAGCCACAATTACATGCTTTACACTATTAGTGGCTATTGGCTGTAAGCATGAATCGACCCTCAGATGGTGTCTTGTTTAAGGCCCGCTTATATGCTTCTAACTTGTGTGTAATCAAGAGTACATAATAGTGTGTCAGTGGTATCGAAAAATAGTGGTGCTCTTCTGCCCAATGGTGGCGTAGGTCCCACCACCCTACCTTTGCTTTAGCTTTACCCAGCCAGGGCGTAGCCAGGGGGGGGGTCGCGGGGGTCGCGACCCCCCCCTTTTGGTCGAACCTGAAGAAATTGTCAATAAGGGTCCCCCCTTTGGTTTTTATCGCCCGGCCTAAAAAAATTTCTGATACGTCTCCAATTGACCAAATTTAGCCTAAAAATACAAAAATTCTCTAAATTTTTTCCTGGGGGCTGCCGTCCCCAGACCCCTGCTCTTCTGTGGTTTGTTATTCCTTGTTATTAGATTTCATCAAAGCCTATGCATGTCTACAGGAGTCGATTATGCTGCATTTACTTGTGTAATACACTGTCTGATGTGACGTCAGAAGATTCCATCTGTTGTTTAAATTTTCCTTTCTGATACGTATTCGGTGGGCCAAATTCGGCCTAAAAATTGAAAAAATCCCCAGTTTTTTCTGGGGGCTGCCGCCCCCAGACCCCTGCAACCTTTGGCTCAATGGTCTTGCGTTTCCCATGGGCGTGTGAGTACTCAAATCGCGAAAAACTTCACTTCAACTTCAAAATTGCTATCACTGAGTGAGTAAAAAAAAGTTGACAAGGTGTGACCCCCTCCCTTTTCAAAATCCTGGCTACGCCCCTGCCAGCCACCTTTGCCACTGTTGACCAGAAGTTATGCTTGAATGTCTACTTTTCGCTTCTGTTTCCAGTATAAGCGACTAAAGAAAGGTCCTTTCCAAAATGTTACAATTTTTTACAAAAAGTTTGCGCCACAGCTCTGAATCATACGATTACCTGTTGGGGCTAAAAGTTGGTAAGGTTTTTGACATGTTTAAAATCCCCAGGCATGTCCCCCACTTTTTTAATAACTAGTCAATTTACTGAGAAAATAGCTGAAAAGCAAACGCACCGAAAATTTAAGATATTTTCTTGTAATTAAAACCCTCTAAAAATGTCCACAGGTGAAATTTCGAAAAAGTGAGAGACATGCCTGGGGATTTTGACCTTTACAGTGCTGTCCCAAAAATTTATGCTCAGGCGTCACTTATAACTTGAGTACTGGTGGCGCAAAGTTTGATGCACAAAAAGCAGACTGCCAGAGTTGCGATCAAATATCATAATGAGGCTGGAAAGAGTTAAATCCCAGCTAAATCGCTGCTATGCTTCAGTTCTCAACCCGCACTAACAGCACTGATCTTCACTTGAATTGATTTGAGGACTTTTCTCTTCAGCTAAATCAGCTTGGGTATTGGGCGAACCCTCAGCTAAACAGGTTTGGTGAAATTGGGGATTGTTGAAAGCAGAATTAACTCAGAACATGGTTTTTAATAGTTACATGACTTTATTAACAAAATATAATGAATGACAGTTATGCTTGGCTTCTTGCAGAGCAATAACAACAGAAATAAAACAATCATACATAAAATCAAGAGTACATAATAGCTTCTTACTCTATATAGAAGAAAAAGAAGAGACACTCCATACTCTCTTCTATCACAGCACAGGCACATGCTTTTTTTTTCATTACATTAGACTTCAATATCTAACCAGCCAGGTCTACCCCCACACCCTAACTCACTCGCAAAAAAAGAAACAAAAAAAAAACAAAACACAAAAAAAAAAAAAACAAATATAAGAATTAGATATAAAAAAAAAAAAATATTATTACTCACAAAACCAACATAAACAAAAAAAAAAAATTTTACTTCTCCTCAACTCCCCCAGACATCCCCTAAGTCCTAGAGCACATCACATACATCCAACACCTCAGTAGACCGAGCAGCTACATCAGAGTTCCATCTTCTACTGAACAACAAATGCAGCAGTGGCGGCAACAGCCTCCGAAGAATCGCCGGTGCTTGAATTTAGTTTTTTATTGCGGCGCGGGGTGTCAATTTTCATATTTTGGGTTTTGACACATACAGCAGATGCATACAGTCGTACAGATCAGAAATAGGCCGCCTGAAATCGCGCCCATGATAATCCAAACAAACTTTTTCTTCTCTTTCACATCATCTTCTGTTGTAGTCGATTCGGATACTGTAGTAGTAGTAGTAGTAGTAGTAGTAGTAGTAGTAGTAGTAGTAGCAGTGGATTGTTTGGGGGTTACGGTACCGTGCCGTCTTACTGTAGTGCTTTCTGGTACGGTTTCAGCATCGGTCTCTGCTGTACTGGGTTCTGTTGCTATGCTATTGGTTGAAGAGGTTGAGACTAACGTTACGTTGAGTACCATAGGCTGTTCGGTTGTTGAAGGTTGAGATACAGGAGTAATACTGAAACTCCAACATGTTGGAAACAGTGTCAAAATTTCAGATAATTCCAAAAGTAAAGAGACGAAGTGATATCGGAATAGCATATTATAAATTTGAATATACAACTGAAAACGAAATATATAATCACTGTGCAAGCCTTATAGTATGATCAGATGATCTTGTCTTAAAATGGAACTAACTAACTACATTTTTGTTTAATATGATGACTAATTTGAAATGATATTACTGTACTAGTTATGAACTGACTTAACTGAAACCATAATTGATGCGACAGAACAATCGTTTATTATCGATATTGATAATCGAAGCATGTTTGACGTTGATTAGCTCAGCGAACGAGTTCGAGCCCGTGTCAGCAACCAGAGCTTTCACCAAAATTTACGGTGCCGGAGGTTGGGCGGCTGTGGTTGCTGCTTGCATTGGCGGACTTATAGTCGGCGCTGGGGTTCCGTGTCTCTGCTTTGTTACCAACTTCAAATGGTGTAGAGTAAAGCGAAAACATAAACCAGTGGGGGTGTGATTGCACGATTTGAACGAAACCTGTTATGCTAAGGCTGCGATTGATGATATTATTCAATTTCAATTTGATCGATTACTATGTACAAGGATTAAAATCGTCGTTTCTGCACCCGGTCAGAATTTCGAAGATTTTTCTTAGTGCGACTATTACTTGAAACTGATGTGATTTTGAATGGGACCAAACTATTTTGGCTACGCAGGCGGATGTGTCTATGGACCCATTTCTTTAGCGGACTGAATTAGTTTAGTCCAACTTAAAGTGTTAAGAAATTAAGCGTAATAAAAATTTCCGTACATTTATTAGAAAAATGCTTGTGAACGCACGGGCGGCTTGACTAAAAAGTTCTACGGCGACCAAGTTGCTCTAGGAGCGATCACTTTTAGAGGATTCAGGAAGCCTGTTAGATCCCTATATTTTTGGGTTTGGTCTTTGGAATAGGCTGTAACTTTAAACTAAAATTTATAATAGACGACATAACTAGTTTAGGTCGACATTCCAAAAAGTATATAAGTTTAGCATTTCAATAACTTCTATCAAGAGTACATAATAGCGTCTCACTCTTCTATATAGAGTGAGACGCTATTATGTACTCTTGCTTCTATTCAAAGTGTGAAGGGAATGGGCTCTATATCAGCAATTTCAGGAATACACCCCTTTTATGGTAATGTTGCCAACAAACGAACAACCGGTCTAATTTTCTGAGCGATTAGTTAAACTGACTGTAAATTATTCTGTTCCGGGACGCTTCCGTTTCGAAAATGTGGTAAAAAATTCTTGGCATGTTAGTTTGATGTTAATTAACACGAGTTTGATAAAAGTGCATTGTATGTATCAAAAGATGTTTTTGAAAGTGTACGTGTACCTAAGTAAGGTATGCATAAGTAAGCTGTGTATTAAAAGGCGAGTGCATTAAGCTGTTATTCATAGCTTTGCTTTTGCTATTAGCAAGAGTACATAATAGGATAATAACAACAGTCCTATTAAGTACTCTGGCTTTTAGCTGATCATAAACTATGCGCAGATCAAGAGTACGTGATGGGAAAGATTATGACACAAATAACAATCCTATTACGTACTCTTGCTATTAGCTAATCATAACTATGCGCAGATCAAGAGTACATGATGGGAAAGAGTATGGCACTTTGCTCTAGTGCTCTGTCATAGTTATTTCTGGTTTTAATTAACAATGCTCCGGCCGAAATAACGTCTTTTAAACGTCGTGATTTCAGGTATGGGGCACCGAAATCAAGACATTAGCAGGTAGTCTGCTGAAACGAAGGGGTATCTCCCCTGAAATCAAGTCGTCAAGACGCTACAGTCGTGTCATCGTTCTGGCCGATAAGCTGGGATAAAAAATTAGTGTCATACTCTTCCCTATTATGTACTCTTTGCCGACCTAAAGAAATTTACGGAATCTCCTCAAATGTCTTTCGCAATGACAATAAAAATAGTTTACGAGAATAGGTGCTTTTGTTTTTTTATTCTGTTCAGGTGCTTTGGTTGTTTTCTTCAGAACGTGGCGCTCCAACAAAAAATGTCATGTTTAGAACGAAAGAATTAAGCTTAGGACTACAGTTTTCGTAACTATCATAATTGTAGTACAAAAAAAGTTATGCCCAAGCAAATTCTAGATCATGCGATTGTGCGCACACATCATTTATGTAGTCTTCACCAGTTTCAGCAATAATTTTTTGAGTGCTGGGTGGGCTTAGTACCGGAAGTACAGTATTTTATTCTAACGGTGTAGCTTTTTTTATTTAGGTTTCTAACACTGTACGTCGATGCCGTGACTAGAATCAAGATACCGCGGGAGATGAAAGTAAGCATTGTCGATAGTCGATTTATCTAAAGGCAAATATTTGAGATTTATATGAAACTTTCCCCTTGTGAAGGCATACATATATAGACATCCAGCGTTTATGTTGTGTTTCTCATGAAGGTCATGAACTATCTAATATTATTCATACTAGGAAGCAAGAGTACATAATAGTCCCTTTAGGAGGGGGGCCGCGTGTGGGGGGGGGGGCGGGCATGAGGCGCAACCGCGCGCCAAGTGAAAGTATTCTATATATAGTAATAATTAGAAAGTTTTACATAATATATGTACTCTTGATATCTTGATATTAACTACATTATCAATGCTTTAAAACTAATGCATGTTTTATGTAGTTTTGCGTTTTAATGAAGTCCATTCGTGTGCTTTTTAGAATACAGTGGATAGTATTGTGAAAAGGATTCGACAGAGGAAGGATTTCATGCAGGTAAGATGATTTACGGAGACAAAACACTTTTTAAATGCTGAGAAACTTTTGAATTGTTGTAGCAGGAATTTTTCATGAAGAAGCTGAAATAAAGCATAATTCATTTCCAAAATCATAAATCAATTGGAGTGTCTTGAAAGTTGAGGATATGTAGGTCAATCAGTGTTGGTGCCGAAAATATGAGCTAATGTTAGCCTACATTGAGACCAGAGGAGAGTTCCCAAAATTGAAGCCTTTACACCATTGGATACTGTTATTCTTAATATTCAAATTGCAATTCCAGTCATCCGGCAGAAAATAAGTTTTCTCCGTTATGGCCTCCTTCTCAGGCTTTCTTCCACTATTTGCTACCAATGGGCTTTTCTTGACTCCGGCTTTTTAAAAAAATTGCAATTTTAGAAATTTTAAATTTTTTTGTTTTCCACGGTTATTCGATGTGTAGTAAAGCAAACAAAATTATTAAATAATTGGCTGATTTGCCGGAGTTATACAGAGAAGCACGGGAGCAATCGGAAAGGGAGGGGTACCTGACCCCCAGCGGAGAAAGAGCAGTCGTGATTTTGGTATAATTTCCGGTGAAAGCCGGAAAAGTTTTGCACTTTTTTGAGTTTATACTTATTTTGGCACACTTTTTCGGCAACCAGAGAGGGGTGCCTGTGCCTGGTGTGTGGTGCCGACCCCTCTGAGGGGGGATACCCCCCTACCCCTCCTAAGTGCATCTATGGTTATGACGTTTTGTTTCAGGGCTTTACACCAAAGGACGATATCCAAGAAGTCACGCTTCAACAGCTCAATGAAGATATGGACGGTGAATTTTATTGTAATCCAGACTCATATGTTGTTCAAATGTAGACTCAAATCAGTCTGTTGTTGCGACACTCGAGTTTTGATTTGCTTTTCGGCAGGCGCAGATGGGCTTGTCGAAATGGACTCACATGTTTATGTTTTCTTAAGGTGGCGCTCCGAATAACTGACTTTGGGCTGTAAAATTTTTCAATCACGTTTTTAGGACTTTGTTCTTGAAGAAAGTTTATTCAGCAGTGAATTAGCTTTCGTTTGATATACATAACATGTAGTTTTGTTGAAATTTATTTTTTGAACTGAATTTTAATATGGCAAAATCTTCAAATCGATTTTCCGAAAAATTGTATATGGCTTTTGTTACTTTTGACAACGGTTTCCCGCAGGGAATCGGTGACTGCAACTTTTTAAAAAGTCGTTTCTGTAGGCAAACCTTTCTAAAAAAATTTCAAATTACGTTGAGCGACATTGACAAAAATATACTATTTTTCAAGCTAATTTTTCGTTAGCTACTTTTTGGCTTTTATAACTTTTCTCAACGGTTATTTGCATTAAAAAATACGCTCTATTTTTTGACACTGTCGTTTGTGTGGGCAAACCCCAGGTTTTTCTGATCGGCAATAGCCTTTTTTGATTCGTGATAGCTCTCCTCAGAGTCGTTTTTTCATCATGAAATTTGACTTAAAGTTAGAAAATAAGTAGATGCAGGTATACCTTCTTCGAAAATGTTGATTTCTGTTTTTGGTGAAATTCTGCAGCGCTTTCAAGTTGACCAATTTTAGAAAAACTAGTGTATTTTAAGCCAAAACAATTGGATTAAAATTATAAGATAAGATACACCTCGGCAACATAATTATCTACCGTTTAAGCTATAGATCGTAAAATTTGAACAAAGTTACGCTCAGTTATGCCGTTTGAAAAATTGTGCGCATTTAGCGAAAATTGAAATTTTCAATCGGTCATAAAAAATTCGAACAAGGCAGCAGAAACGTGAAACTTCTCAGAAACCGAGCTTTGTAGATGGCTTTAATATTTTTAAGCGAAAGTGATTCTAGCTAGAACTTACGTCGACTTATAAGATAACAAAGTCATGGAAGTTATTCGGAGCGCCACCTTAAGCAAAGTATAGCCAATCAGTGCGTAGATTCTGCGGGATACACACTTTAGTTCATAATAGCCATTAGGCCTTAAGAAAATTTAAACAAGTTGGTCAATCGACGTTCGCATTGGGCCTGCGCTATATCAGACGCAATTTAAGGAGTGTTTCACTCTTGTTCTATAATAGTGAAATACTGTGATGTATCTTAATGCGGTTAGGGATTCTAAGTGGAAGACTCGAACACGAAAGCGTGAGCGAACGCGTGTTTATCGTTTAACACGATGAGAAAATGGACACAATGAAAGTTTATCCACACTATTTGATTGTTATGCTGATGCTTAAATTCCTTTTTTCACATTTCCCTAGGCATTTCACTGCAGTAACCTCGATTTGCTTTATTTCAGCATTGAATGAGGTTTTTGCGCAAACAGACAGTTTACTCCAAAGGCGAAGATCTTCCCTGAAGTTTCTCGCAGATAGTAAGGACCTATGCGGTGGACTGCACCAAATCGGATTAAATAATGCGTAGCTCATGTTTTAATTCCTTGAATCGGTTTAAGTCCGCTGTGCCACCGAAGGTCAGCACAGTTGGCGCTTCGGATTTAGTTGAAAACTGAAATTTAGCTGCGATTTTGCGCACTTTCCTTTTTTTTTTTTTTTAGAAAATACTTTCATTTTTTTTTTTTTTTTTTATTTCTTTTCTTTCTTTTCCTTTATTTTTTAATTTTTTTTTCTTTTTTTTTTTTCTTTTCTTTTTTTTTTTTCTATTTTCTTTTTTTAACCTCACCTCACAATTTTTTTCATTATTATCCCCCCAATACTTCCTTTTTCTCTCATCTCATTATAAAAATTTTATTCTTTCTTTCTTTTTACTATTCTTCAACCCTCCCTTCTTATTCATTCGATTTAAGTAAATCTGTTTAACTGGAGTTTAGCTCCAGCTCAGACTTAAGTTACTCCGATTTGGTGCAATACACTGATAGTGTGATTGATTAACTAGCTGAGTATCATCGTAAACTATGTAAGGCTCGATTCATTTTCATTAGGCAGAAATAAGAAATACATACATAGCAAACAAGAGTCATTTCAGAAATAATTGCCACAAAAATAAGGCATTAGAAGGCCGAAATCTGCCTTTCTGATAGACCAGTGCCCGATGTATCGATGAAAAATGTTCGTCTTTAAAAATGTTCGTCGGCGAAAAAGGTAGTTAATGAAAATGTTTGGATTAATCCAAAACTTTTAACGAAGAACATTTTCGATGGCGAACATTTTTAACGACTAACATTTCTCTTCGATAAATCGGGCCTAGATTGCAGTATGTTGAGCTCATGTCTTAATCACAATCCGTATTTTTGTTTTCAATTGTTTTTACAGATTATTTATTATTTCGGCCTAGTGGAAATCAGTGAATCTAGGCTGAAGATTTTTCCAGCATTTGAAACCTCTATTATGAGAAATAACTGAAGTTTTGTCGGATACAAGTCGCCGAATTCTGTAACCAGTAATTGTATGTCTTTTATTAGATTCTCTGCAGCCTCCAGTGGATAACAAAACACCCGGGAAAACCTACATTACGTTCTGCATTGTGAGGATCGGCTTGAAAGACGCCTCATCTTATGTGGATCCCTTCATTTCAGTTCTGATCAAAGGTTTCTGCTTCAGTCTTATGCAAAAATGAATTTAGATGATCAAATGGGAACTTCATCTATGCTATGTGCATTACAACCGTACATGCAAAGGGGGGGTATTCAGCCCCCCTTCTCTCAGAGGGGTCGGCAGTCTGCACCCCCCCCCCTTCAGACAGCAGGCACTCCCCCTCAACCATACATCTATGAGAGGGGATGGGGGGACCCCTCCGATCGGTTGGTCGATCGAAGGGGGGGAAGGCGAAGGGTTCTCATAATTTGGCCGGAGAGGCCCCCAAAAATTTTGACCCCGTTACTTTTATGCCCTCAACCCTACTTTCCCTCTGATGGCTGAAAAAGTGCACTAAAAGTGAGTTGTAAAAGATCGCTTTCCGGCTGCGACTAAAAACCAAACTAGGGAGGGACCCTGGACAACCTCCCCCCCCCCCCCCTCCCGCCGGGATCCAGCACCCCCTTCGCCGATTGCTCTTGTGCATCTCTGATTTCAACACGTCATATCAAAATCGAAAAGCGCCCCTCCCGACATTCAATTATAAACATATATTTTATTTTCTGCTTATAACTCACACATTGGTCTACAATCTACATAATGTCAAGAGTACATAATAGCGTCTCACGTCTCACTCTATATAGAAGAAGAGTGAGACACTCTCCAACCTGCCTGTGTTCTAGCACAGACAGATGCCCTGGTCGTTTTCAGGCTGCATGTTGACATTCTATGTAACATGTGACTGGCCAATCAGAAGCGAGCTTCTATTCTCTGATTGGCAGACGCCTGTGCACGTGCTCCAATCATAAAACGGGATAGGGATAAAGGTTAATAACTCATTATTACTTCATAGTCTGTTTGTAAAAACATTAAAAAAGGTTTGCAAATACGTTTGGGGATATTTTGGCAAACTTTCAGCGAAATTGATTGAGAAACTTTCAAAAAATTCAGAAAAATTTATATATCAAAAGTTTCTCAATCAATTTCGCTGAAAGTTTGCAAAATATCCGTAGAGGTATTTGCAAACCTTTTTTAATGTTTTTGCACGCAGACTTTGAATAAATAATGAGTTATTAAGCTTTTATCCCTATCTTAATGCTTATCAACGCATCAGCGATTATACTAAAGTGTGTTACGCAGGGAATCTACGCGCTGATTGGTCAGCCACATGTTGCATAGAATGTCAACATGTAGCCTGAAAACGACCAGCGCATCTGCCTGTGCTAGAACACAGGCAGGCTGGCGAGTGTCTCACTCTTCTTCTATATAGAGTGAGAAGCTATTATGTACTCTTGATAATGTATATTAATATGTCCTTTAATAATTATTCTAGCACATTTTTGTTTTTCGTATCTTCAAATTATCGTTGTTTTTCGCTGACATTTTACGGTTTTATTTTCAGATGAAGCAGGCAAGGATTTGTGCTCCATGCAAAACACCCAACCTTCATACTTCCTGGAACACTCCACTTACGTTGTGTATAATTGCAACGTTTACATCCAAAAACCGTTTGAAGATTTGCCAAAAAGTTAGATGTAGCTATTTATTGTACTTTAGATTTATAGGTGGAATTTTTTTTATATACCGACGAAATGAAAGTACTTGACAATTAATCATTTTCCATGTTTTAATACGAAATACTACGTAGGGAGGTCATGAGCAATGAGCATCATACATCACGAATCACGATACAATTTTTTGTGTAATCTTTTGTTGAAGGATTATTCACGTCATTGGCTTATACGGCCCATTCTTTTACCGGATTAATGGGTTAATTTTAATCGGGTTGAACTGTTTAAAAATTATGATGAAAAATGCCATTCCAAAATCTGGACTAAACGGACTTTTAACTTTTAGCGTGCTGCTTTTTAGTCAGACTAAACGGACTCAACTATGCACGCTAATGTTATGCGTGCATGTTAACGTTAATTTCTTTTTCCGGTGATAGATTAGGAATGTAATTCGGATTGATGTTACGCAGCTGACTTAAACTCGTTTGGCCGTTTAGTCCGATATGCCATTTCTAACCTTCCAATAATATGTCCAGTCCATTAAGGGGGAGGCGCGAAAGCAGCAAAAACTAGAAAAGAATACGACTCTTTTTATATATTTTAAAATATGGAAACGTTCCCGCCAAAACAGATCTGCAGGACGCAAAGCAAATACAAACCCATCCCAATACTATTTATTTAAAAAAAGAATAAACACAAAAACAAGGGTGCAAAATACAAAAACTGAAACAGAAACACAAAATATAAAAAAAATATAAAAAAAAAAAAAAAAAACCCTTTTTTTTTTTTTAAACACATCCAAACACATCTAAGCATATAATTTTTATTTATTTTTGTATTTAATGAATAGATAAAATATCTCACTATATTTTATACAATATATATATACAAAAAAAAAAAAAATTTAACAAAAAACCCCTTAATCCAGTAAAGGAATGGGTGCGTAGTATTCTTGTGTGAACATATTCTTTCATAGCCCGTGTCATAACACGAGTACGTACTGATAATTTGATCCAACTGATATAGTTAAAACCAAGCAAACCAGGTTTTTTACATACGGTTTTTAAGGGCACAGGGAGATGGACAAGAGTAAGTGTTTGTTGGTTGATGTGAAGTAGAGTGCCGGCCAAAATTACTTGCTACAGACTTCGAAGTCAAAACGGAGTCGGAGTTACTTGATTTCGCAGTTAAAGAATTAGTTATATACGTATGCATTGCTTTCGGAGTCAAGTGATTCCGACTCTGCGTTGACTCGACTCCGTAGTATGTAGCAAGTAATTCTGGCCGGTACTGTAATTATTGACTGAATAGTTTTTGTTGCATACAGTTGGGCTTGATCCCAGCATTGTTTAGGAGCAATACTGCCCCATTATGTGCGGCTGATTTCTCGAAACTGCTTAAGGACAAAACGAGGGTTAAGGATGCGCCTGATGAACCGGGCTTAAGGCGATAAACAAAATGTTAACAAGTTATTAATTATCTCATAATGTTTTGCTAGGTTAAAATTAAGCTTGCATTTGAACCGCCGTTCACATTTCGCAATTAATTACACAAAATTTATGTCAGCACATACGCAATACGTCTGTCGTATAACTTTATTTCTCAATTTTACACTAAACAAAACAATCACTAATCATCGTAGTAATAGATTTACCCAGTTTTCAGACCTTTTGCAAAAGTTTATGACTTTTGTTTCCACGGTTTGCGAAAATTAGGACAAAATTTCACCACAGGAAATTTTTCATTTCCACCTAAAAGTGATTTACGCAGAATAACAAAATTTTATTCTCCAGTTGTGCATATGCTGCGAATTTAGGCCGTTATCGAAATACTAGTTAATGTGAGAATCAGTGAATTACGTATGGAAATGATTACAGTCTTGTAATCACCTTTTTAGACAGAAATTTATTGCTTAATTGTCGGGTTTTTTAAACTTTACACGCCTGCTGTGTCTTTTTCAATTTAAGGTTGCCGATTTCAAATTCTAAATATGTCTGTAGTCGGTACTTAATATGTATATGAGAAGATTATGAGTAAAGCGAGTATATTTAAAAAGGCAATTTAAAAAAACAAGTATGCAGGATCGG
Source organism: Trissonchulus sp. WLG1_4 (assembly GCA_030248245.1). Classification (NCBI taxonomy): domain Eukaryota; kingdom Metazoa; phylum Nematoda; class Enoplea; order Enoplida; family Ironidae; genus Trissonchulus; species Trissonchulus sp. WLG1_4. Next base: position 13,692 of record JASANF010010722.1, read on the forward strand.
AAAAAAAACAGCGACTTGCGACTGCGATTTAGGTGCCACAAAAAGAACGGGCCAAATCATAAATAGAACCAAGAACTTTGTTAGTATATAAGGCATTACAATTGAATGTTATTGCTTGAAAGATAATACCTTAGGACACCACCATGTGACAACGGTGCAGGGGTCTGGGCCTGGGGTCGGCGGCTTCATAATAAGATAATAATTTCACCATTGACGTGACGTTTTATACAGGGGGCTTCTGTCGCAGCTGTGGGGTTTGTCCAGACAGGTTAGTCAGAACTGTTTGTCCCTCCGGCTCAAATATGTGGGTGCTTGACTTTACGCCTGAGCTTTACCCTTTCCGCCTTATGCATTTAGAGTACCTACAGGATACAATACATAGATCTGGATTCTAGAATGTAATACCGTATCGCTCTAGCCCATCCAACGTATGCGTGTGTATGAGTTCTTAACTATAATACAGCTAATACAGCCAAATGGTTAAGAGATACATAATGACCTGATAATCCAAGTCTTGGCAGTGCTGTACGATTCCTACTCGTTTAGCCGGTATCGGTGACCCTTTGCGTCCTGATAATTTTCCAATTTTGCACTAAGTACAAGTTTTGGCTAGGCGTTGAATCATCAATAACTATCTGCCAAGCTTTTAATGTGATTGGCGCCTCTAGTCACTCAGCCATAGATTCATTTTATTCCGAAACCTCAGGGCTCTTTATAAACTAAAAGTCATTCTGTGAAACGTCAGTCCGCTTGGTTTCAATGCACTAAGATAGTGCAAGTGCTAGGTGGGTAGGTCTGGGACCTTCTCAAGGAAGTAAAGAAATAATCTCCTTCAGTAAGAGGCGAAAACGAAATTTTCACCCTGAGACCATCACCATACATGTAACGGGGTCAAAATTTTGGTGGGCCTCTCCAGTTAAATTTTGGTGACCCTCCCCCTTGATCGACCAAAAATACCCTAAATTTCGCAAAATTTTTAAACAATTTCCAAAAGCAATTTTTTCTAAATTTGCCCAAATTTTGGAGACCCTCCCCCCAGCTCCTCGATTTTGGGGGCTTCCCCTCATACATGTATGCCTGAGAGTGAGACCCCACCATTACATTGCTTGGCGTCAGTAACGGCTGCGGCAACTATGTTGAAAAATAATAGAGGTTAGAGCGTTAGGCCTTGCCATCTAGGCCTTGTCAGTGACTCGATTTTCATGGACTGTCCTTTCGAGGGCTAGGTAACTGAGATGAGCAACGCATCACAGCACTAGCATCAGCCACAGATTACGTGCCGACTTTCCTTCTTAATATTATATCCACAATCTTGATGGAATCTAGTCCGACTATGGCCAGTTCATAATTCAGCAGGTAAATTGATAACCAGCAACCAGTCCGAAAAAATTGGACTTGAATGTAGTTATACTAAATTTGATAAAATTTTCGAAAAAATTTCATCGTCCAACACTGCTTGAACTTACGTTTTAGAACTAGTTGAACTAGTTTAAACTGGACGCACTAGACTTGTTATAATATATGATCAAGAGTACACAATGTATGCAGACGTGGGATATAGACTGTAAACATACACAGTACAGACATATCAAGAATTTTGGGTATATACCCCTCCTATCGCGGTTAAATTTTATTGCCTTCTCTGGTCCAATTCATTGTTCATACATGTCCTTAAGGACCCATGGGGACAGGGACAATGACAATTGTCCGTCAGTTTCTGTGAAGATATGACTGAAAACGTAATCGTTATTTTTTTGTATCTATTGAACTGGAATTGACACTAAAGGCTTATTCACACGAGGACGCATTTTGCTCCATGGCGTACGCCATGGCACATGAGCGGGCCACACGCACACTTGCATACTGCATTGTGTGAAATAATGCAGCAGGCAGTGTGAAAATAAAATGCGCTCATGCGGCCGCTCGTACGCCCGCTCATGCGCCCTCTCATGCGCCCTCTCATGCGCCCGCTCATGCGCCCTCTCATGCGCCCGCTCATGCGCCATCGTGTGAATAGGCCTGAAGTTTGTTGATGCAAAATGTGGCTCATTAACTGTGGCTCGTTAAGGACACAACGATATGGACAAGGATAATGACGCGTACGAACCGACCAAAGGGTGTCTGTAAAAAAGTTTTGAGTAAACTGAGAAGACTGGGCCAAAATGCCATAAAATGAAAATGCAAAGTCAGAATGCAATTTCCGAAAGAATACAATATGAATAACGTACTAAAAATGTCAATAAAGTCGTTAGTTTAATAATGTAGGTTTACTAATTTGTTCTATAGTGTTTTAAATATATTAAAATAACGAAGGAACTGAACATTGCGTGTCAATTCACGCTATTTTCTCTGGGATTTGACTATTTTCTAAAACTTTGTATTTTTCACAATAGGATAAACATGGAAGTTTCTCAACTCGTTTCACCCGTTTCACTCAGGATGGCATGATATCACCTTGTGGCTATATATCAAATGTGTTTGTGTTTAAATAGATCGGGTCTATTTTTGGCCAAAAGAGGGCTTTAGAAACCAAAATATTACCTAAGTATGCTAAGGTGCTCATGAAATTTGCCAAAATTTAAGATTTTTGTCAAATTTATATTTTGAAACATTTTATAAAATCAACAATTTTAGAAAATTTTGCCAATTAATTTTGTGTCAAAAACCAAGAGTACATAAAAGCAACATTATGACCCTTCCTCTCCGCCTCCGCGCCCCCCTACCTGCGCAGGAAATAGCCCGTTTATGCACGGTTTTGAGGGGGGGGGGTTACCCCCCCTCATTTCAAGACACTAACAAGGACTTTTGTTGATGTGCTGAAATGAGGGGGGGGGGGTACCCCCCCCCCTCAACTGAAGACGGGGTACTGAACTATTATGTACTCTTGCAAAAACCTATTGTTTTACGTTGTGTATAAGTTTTTTAATCCACAACTGATGCTAACATCAGAGATCAGCTTGGTTTGAAATTCGCCAATCGACCTTACTTGAGCTTAGCGTTAGGATTGCGGTTTCTCCTATGATTCTGACACACAGAAATTGATGCTGGCGTTCATCATGAGTTTTCAGTTGTGCCGACAAAAATTTTTTTACAGACTCTGAAGTCGAAGCGGAATCGGAATCACTTGGTTTCGTAGTCAGTGTATTAGTTATACTTTGACTACTGAATCTAGTGACTCTGACTCCGCTTCTACGTCAGTCATTTTGGTCGGTACTGTTGTACTAAGGCGTGTCAACGACGTGTGTAGAGTTTAGTTCAGTTAAAATTAGGGGAAAGTATGTACAGGACGGTTTGCGAAATTTTTTTAGCATAACCTAAGCAACTGTTTTCATGTAAATTACTTTTCAAAAAAGTACAAAATATTTTTTGTAAATTCTTTAAAATTTTTATACAGAAATTTTTCCAGTTTATATATTTTTCGGGAACGTGGTGCTTGCATTCAAATTAGCTGTAAATTTATTGTTTTAACGATCACCTATCTATTAGGCTGTTCATGAGTGAGTGGGATAATTCATGAATTATAAACTCCGACGCTAAACTTTTTCAGTGGTTTTGAAAATATAGGAATGCATCCGAATATACACTCAGAGGCACCCAGAGGCAATAATATGTGGTTCGATACTTTTTGGAAGTTTTTTAACCTAATGTACTACATAAGTATGTGTATATTGACCATGAGCAACAAATTCCTGAAAAATTCACGTTTTCTCACCCATTTTGCTTAAACAACAGTTTTGGAGAAAAGAGTACAGGCGTTAAGACAATCTTAACACACCGTTTTAAGAAAAATACAGCACCATACAGAATTGGATTAATGTTCGCTGTTTTGAGATTCGAAACAGCGATTAAAGGTTGGATAATTAAACACTGTGTTTAGAAAGGCCATTAAAATGAAAAGTGATTAGATGGTTGCAACCTAATTTGGTTAGACGTTTTTTTGACAAAAAAAGATAAGGCCATTTTTTGCAGATAGTCGTCAAGTTTAATTTTTTAAACTTTTTAGACCAAAGTTCACAACCAATCCAAAACTTGCACTTTGATTTGTGTGAAATTTTTTAACGACTGGTGAATTGTGTTAAGGGTGAAGCAAAAAACGACTACAATCGTTTACTGGTTTTTGAAATTTTGACTTATAGAAGAATATCTAGTTTTACAAATAGTTGAAATTAAAAGTTTGAACTACTTTATTGAACAACTTTTGCAATGACGTTATCAGTGATTATTTTAAACAGTTTCGACATAATAATTGAGATATGAATTTAAAGTTTTTGAAAAAGTCATGAGCGTAAAACTATCTGCAGGCTTGATTGACTAGACAACTGACATGACGCTTGATAAAGTAGTGTCTGGTAGATATGGATATTAAATTAAATAGCGACTGTTTGGTACCGTTGATGATTGGCTACGGTCATACTAGGTAAACGAATTAGCCATTGAAAATTAGCCAGTCACACTAAAGTCTGAGCAAAAAATTCTGGACCGTGAGACAAAAAGAAACACGCGATTTCAAGACGAGAAGAACGAACTGCAAGCATCAAGAGTACAGCAAGGAGTCACTAAAATCACACCCCCTGGTTTGTCTGAGGGTTTAGCAATTTCTGGTCAGACTTTAGGTAAAAAACGATGAGCCAGTCACACTAGGTAGGTAAAAAACAAATTAGCCAGTCACAAAAGTCATGAGTTTATCGGCGCAACAAATTTTAATCCAATCCGTTTAATTCAGGTTTAAAATTGTCTTTAAGCAGAAACTGAAGGGAATATGGATTCAGGCATTAAGGATTACAACTAACGGTATTCTGATTGGGTATATACCTATTTTCAATTCCTATATTGCCAGTGCTCTGTTCATCTGAGCTGTAGATCACAGACTTGGTTGACCCAAAAGTACACAATACTGTCTCACTTTTTGTAGAAGAGTGAGCCACTATTATGCGTTATATACTCTTGGTTGTCCAGACCTTACATTTAAAGTCCTTTTATCCGTTGACAGTGTAAGAATGGAATGCGACCTCACATGTGCAGCTGGGGAAATCTCGGGGGGAGCGGACTTTTCTGCAGAGGGGGCGGGGTCAGGTTGGAGGGGAGCAACCCCCCCCCAATCTCCCATACGCCATTTTAGTATGTACCATAGCCATGTATGGTTGTGACTAATATTAACGACATACGTGACTTAGTTTAGTTCGCTTAGTCCGATACGCGTTCCTGTTCCCAAAAGGAAATAAAGGAATCGGCCCTGTCATTTCACTCAAGAAATAAATAACTACTTTTTTAGCAGGCTTAACTTATACTACCAATAGCTTTCTCAATCGACTGACAGATTTTAAGGAAAGACTATAGGCGAATCGTTTATAACTTTTTTCTTGATCTTATATACATAGTATCTTTGCCCGATTTTTGGCAACGCAATTTTTGCATTGAAAAGTGCAACGATAGTTCTGGTCATAGGTTTAGTTTGAACCAGAAAGAACCCTAGCCTCGCTCTAACCCTTAATTAAGAACTAGAGAATTTAAATGCCCTAATGCAAAGTTAATGGCAAGGTGTTCAAATCACTGTCTGAATTATTAGGATCGATTCATGCTTACAGCCATGTCCGTTCAGCCGCCAAAAGTACGAAATTATTAAGCCATTATCGGATCTTATACACTATAAGTAGCGTGATTATTTCCTAATTTTGTCGGCTGAATCCGGCTGTATAAGTATGAATCGACCCTTATTCTGTAGGCGCAAACTTAGCAAAAAAATGGATCTAACACGACAAAATAATTTGTATGCTTTTATTATTTCGTGCCAAACAAGTATACACATAGAGTTAAAGTATAGTTAATACACGAGTTGGGAAACATCTGTAGTTTTCAGTTATTGTAATAAAAACAATTCTTAAGTATCTTTTGAATCTATGATTTTTTGTAAAATCAGAGTAAAGTCACGTTTTTTAAAAAAATTACTGTAGCTGTTACAGAGATACAAGTTAACTACGTTTGGCAGTTCGTACAGTTGGGAAAATATATAGCAATATACTACTAGTACTAACACAAACAGGTTAAAAGGTTCGATTATTACTTTGGTATGACAAGGATTTGGTATAAAAGTATTAGTAAGTCCATGACAAGAATGTTAGAAGAATAGCTCCTTGGCTCAGTAAGCTCGCTTCGGTGACTATCGTCGGGTGCCGTCTTCGAAAAAGATACCCCCGTCCAGGGCGCAGTATTTCGGACAGATACCCTTCTCGCCAGGGGGTCCAGCGGGTCCCGAGGGTCCGGGGGGTCCGGGCTGTCCGTCTGCGCCGTCGTTGCCAGCTGGGCCGGGCGATCCCTTCTGTCCCTTGGGTCCGGGGGCGCCAGGGTTGCCAGGAACACCAGGGGGGCCGGGGGGACCATCCTCACCGGGGTCACCGGGCGCGCCGGGATCGCCGGGCTGGGGTGGAGTGTTGGGAGCGGGCTCACCGGGCTCACCAGGGTCACCATCGGGTCCGGGAGGTCCGGCGTTGCCAGGGGGTCCGGGAGGTCCTCGTGGGCCGGGGGGAGCATCCTGACCGGGGGCACCGGGGGAACCAGGGGCGCCAGCGTCACCAGGGGGTCCGGGGGGTCCGGGAGGTCCGGGCGGTCCCTGTGGGCAAGGGCTGCAGGGTGGTGGGGCAATCATGTCGCAGGGGGCCACTGGGGGCTTGCCGGGAGCGCCAGGCTCACCGGGGGGGCCTGGTTTGCCGGGTCTGCCTGGTCGGCCTGGAGGTCCGTCCGGTCCTGGCTCTCCTGGCAAACAGCAGCCGTCACACGCCAGGTCTGGGTTCAGAATGGCCCCGTATCCCTGAGCCTGACGCCGGGTTCGGTTGGTGCTGGGCATGGGCGTGTCCTTGAGGAGGCCCACCTCCGACATGATGTCTTTAGCCGATCCCCGGCAGTAGCTCATCTCATGTTCCATCTGTACCCTTACGTGGCGCACATAGTTGTGAACCATCGGCAGCGTAACACAGACAGAGAGAACGGCCACAATTGAGAAGGAAATGGCCGATAGAGTGACAAAGCGGTAGGCCTTTAGTCTGGTATCCTCCATGGCTGGGGGTGTTACGACACAGTCGACAATAGACCGAAACACTGACTGAGAGACAAGGTTGGTTAGTCGAACAAAGACTGAGAACAGAGTAATTTTTCAATCTCTCAGCCTGCTATTTATGTGTTTTTGGCGAGCTAATTTTTAACACGATTTAGCTGTCATTTCAAGATCAAATAAATTAATTGTGAAATTTGTCAATCAACTGTGAAACTGTTGAACGCAATTTGGTTTGTCAATCATTATGAAATGTGATCTCGAGTGTGAAAATAGTCTGGAAAAAATGTGCAACTTTTCACTGTCAGACTTTTTATGCATATTGCATGTATTGGTTTTTTTCTATTGCAGATTTCACTGTCTACTTCGAATTTAAACATTTTAAAGAACGAAAAAACAAAATTAGCGTGCGCTGTTTTGCGATGGTAGAAGCGGATGAAATAAAGGAAGGCGAGCTTGCAGCTGAACTGTAAGTTTAGTACTAGTAATTAATAATTAAAGTATACTATTTCATATGACATGTTAAATAGATTAAAAAACAATAAAAACTTACTACTGATTTTGAGCGCCCCCTCTAGGTGTTTTTTGATGTCTCGGTTGAGCAATAAACAGGGAACTTAAAAACCATGTTTTTGACCTAACCTACCGAATATTTTCGCTTTCTGAAATCGAAACCTTTGGGGTCAACCAGTCAAAACATATTAGGGCAAATTTGAAACTTGCACAAAATTGCCGCGAGGCAAACATCACGGCAGTTTGGTTGGATGGAATTTTGTGCAAAGCCTACTTTTAGAAATGTACCTAATGACTTCAACTGTTGATTTAAATTTTACAATAATTCCCTGAGCGAACACACATGCATGCTGACGTAGTGAACAATTGTGCAAAGTGTAATTCTATTGTTTCAAATTTCACAGGGAATGCAAATTTTACAGTTGACTGTATGCGCAGACTTCCCCTAGAAAAATTAAAACTTTGTCCCCTGAAGCCATAATATCAAAGCGTGTTAGAGCAGTAATTGTGTAAGACAGGGCGACAGGGGCTTTTGTGAAAATTAAACCAGGCCAAGTATTCGGTGATGTGAAACGGACTGGCACTATAAAAGATTTTACGATTGTAGCTACAGTATCAGTTTTCCAATTCTCACACTTTCTTTCTTTCCTTTCCTAACTTTCCACACCCCTTTGAAGTGGTTCCACTGCATCCAATCGCCATGGAGGACAGCCGCTACAAGGCCTACAAGTTTGTCACCCTTTCCGCCATCACCTTCTCGGTGGTGGCCGTTCTGTCCGTCTGCATCTCGCTACCCATGGTCCACAACTATGTGCGCCATGTGCGTCTGCAGATGCGCCACGAGATGACCTTCTGCAAGGGGTCGGCCAAGGACATCATGTCGGAGGTGGGCATCCTCAAGGAGTCCCCGGTCCCCGCCCTCAACAGGACCCGGCGTCAGGGTGGCGGATACGGCGCCATTGTCAACCCGGATGCGGTCTGCGACGGCTGCTGCCTGCCCGGACCCCCAGGACCCGATGGCTCCCCCGGTCGTCCCGGCAAACCCGGCCGCCCCGGACCCCCTGGTGAGCCTGGTAAACCCGGCAAGCCTCCAGTTGCCCCTTGCGACATGATTGCACCACCACCCTGCAGCCCTTGCCCACAGGGACCACCCGGACCTCCCGGACCGCCAGGACCTCCCGGTGACACCGGTGCCCCAGGAACCCCAGGATCCCCCGGTCAGGACGCTCCCCCCGGCCCACGAGGACCCCCCGGACCCCCTGGCCAGCAAGGTCCCCCCGGTCCCGATGGCGAGCCTGGTGACCCCGGCGCACCCGCCCCCTCCACTCCACCCCAGCCTGGCGATCCCGGTGAGCCCGGTGACCCCGGTGAAGATGGTCCCCCCGGCCCCCCTGGTCTGCCCGGCGACCCCGGCAACCCCGGACCCAAGGGACCCAAGGGACCCCCCGGCCCAGCTGGCAACGACGGCTCAGACGGACAGCCCGGACCCTCCGGACCCCCCGGACCCGCTGGACCCCCCGGCGAGAAGGGAATCTGCCCGAAATACTGCGCCCTGGACGGAGGCATCTTTTTCGAAGATGGCACCCGGCGATAAAGGACTGGCCGAGCTTCCTGAGTCTAGCCCTGTGGCTGCTCACGAACAAACCAACTCAGCGCCAACCTTAATTTGTGATACCAAAGTGACTGAACCATTTCAAATGCCCCCCTTTTTTATTTTATTATTAGCCAAACTAGAATTAACCACCGTTATACCAAAGTTTGTTCTTTTATTGTTTAATTGTATTCCATTGTCTAGCCAGAAAGCCTTTATTTTTTGAAAATTCCAAGATCTTTTGATTTGTTATGTATTTTTTAAAAAGCATTTACAAAATTACTATTTATTTTTACTTAATTAACCCTTTTTCATAAAGATTTTCTGGCATTATATATATTTGCCTAGTCCTTTACGAACGGTTGTTGAAACCGGTTCTCTGGTTTTCCAAATAACAACCGGTAATTATAATAGTATGCAGTTTTTGCACCGACAATTTTGTTTGTACAATGTTTGGCATGCAAAATATTAAAAACAGCGCATAATTTTAGTGTTAATAGTGTTTTTTAATGTTTTTAAGCAAATGTTACACCAAGAGTACACTAATAACCTATTATGATCTATCCATTGATCTTGACGATTAAGCTGTTACTCTTGATGCTGAGTTCTGTGTGTTTACTCCAATACTCTTAACAAGAGTACATCCTATTCTGTACTCTTGTTCTTAATCACATTACAAACCATACTGTACTTCTGTACCTTTCGGGACCGGTAGTGAGGTCTCAACTTTGTTCAAAAATAATTTCAGGTCATAACACTCAAACCACAGCGCATGCAGTTACAAATTTCCTTGTTTTGGAGCTATCATCCGTGCGCTGGAGTTGTTTCAAAACAAGGAAAGGTGAATCTATGCGCCACCTTGCGCTTGACCACCTTATGGTCAGAAATAACAAATTACATTGTTTGACTCGTGATAGCTCGTGTTCTGAATTCTGTTCAGCTGGTCTTCCTATGTTGACTAAAACTATTGTCTGTTAGTTCATCTTTGTTTGTGCTCCATAAGAATAAGGAACACGAAGGTGTGCAGAATGTAACAGTAAGTTAACTCGATGAAAAAATCAAGGAATTGAATTGATCAAAACGTCGGTTACTTGATAGTGTACATCATACGCCGTGGTTTGCGACTAATTTTTTCTTTGGTCGAGAATGTTTGCGACTCTTTTATCGCAAGGTTAACTCAACCATTAGTGAAACACCTGTGGTTTAGTTAATGTTAACCACGGGTTGTTATTATAGTGTCTAGAAAGAGGGATTCTTCTAGACAACATCAGCATCGGAATGACCCAGGGTCAGGTGATCTGGGAATCTGCAGACCAGCGCTCTACCCTTTGAGCTACTGAGCCAATGCTGAGCTATCATTAGTCACCTAAGGTATCTAGCGGGCCCGTCATAACGTCACAATCGTACCATGACACTTTGTTAAGTTTGGTTAACTTGACTATGATAAACACGGTGCGGTTAACTTAACCGTGTTAACTTTATGATGGATCCTCCTTCAGCCTGGTGCATTTTTCTTCGTGTCCGTGTTTTAATAAGACTGTTCGCAAACAAGCTCAAAAGCTATCAGTTTGCAGACGCTGTCACTCTTTATGCCATTTTTGGCGTCTAATCCCTGTAACTCCCTCATAAAATAACCATACTTAGCGTAGCCCCTCATTTTGGTTCAGCAGTCGATTGAAAACTGTGCTTGGGTAAAACGCATACACGTACGGACAACTATTAATTTTAAACCAGGCTTTAGACTGCTAGTCCCTGCGAGTTACAGAAAACTAAACCGTCATGATAGATCATGCCAAGAGAACTTATTGCATGTAATAGGGATGACTTATGACACTCTTCCGCATTCCATGTACCTAATCGGTCGGAACAACGGTCAAATAGCGCTTTTACGCTTCATTTGAGGGGGTTTCTCCTGGGATCTATATGTTTGTGCAGACGTTAAAGTGCTAATTATGTAGCTAGAATAGAGAACAGGGTCACAGATACTCTTCCGTATTATGTATTCTTGTTTAGCCTATGCCCATGTTTTGTTGGGTATGTGTCCGCACAGTGGAGTCCGTAGTCGCATAAAGTGGCCAAAATAAGGTTAAGGCCAAAAAAAGATGCAATGCCCTGCTATTGCCAAAATAACACTACAATGTGTCTTATTGGTGCGTAGTGGGAACCGGGCTTAGTATTAGGGTCAGGGCAGGGCTACCGCTAAGTGACGGCTATTAACTAAAATGAGTGTTTGTATGTCCTTGAATTTAAAATATGGCCGGAAATGAAAATTTTGTTTCCAAATCTAGTATTAAATATCAGATCTTTTGCCCGGAATCGATCCTCACAGGGTGAAAAAATTCAACGCTTTTTGTCAGCACATTTTTAGCACTAACAAATGAGAGACCTGAGTTGTAAATATTACTTGCCCTATTTTGTTTAATTTCTAATTTTGTTTGCAGATACGACAAGCCTGTGATCTATCAGAAATCTCAACGAAAGCTGCACCTGCTCACTCAAAAGCCACTGTATCTGCATTTGAACTGTATGCTTGAGAAAGCAGAGCTACCATAGAATTGTTGTTTGCGCCAATTGGATAAGTTGAGACTTAATAGACGATCAAATGGACTGCATCAAATCGGTTTAGCTGAGGATTCGCCTATACCGATTTAGCTCAGGCTTCAATTCCTTAAATCGGTTCAAGTCCGCTGCACCAATGAAGATTAGCGCTGTTGGTGCGTAGGATTCAGTGGAAAACTTTTTAGCTGCGATTTAAGGTGGTAGTTGCGTTTTCGAGGTTTTTGTGATTTCTATGTAAACTTTGCGCCACCAGTACTCAAGTTATAAGTGACGCCTGATCATAAATTTTTGGGACAGTACTGTAAAGGTCAAAATCCCCAGGCATGTCTCTCACTTTTTTGAAATTTCACATGTGGACGTTTTTAGAGGGTTTTAATTACAAGAAAATATCGTACATTTTCGGTGCGTTTGCTTATCAGCTATTTTCTCAGTAAATTGACTAGTTATTAAAAAAGTGGGGGACATGCCTGGGGATTTTAAACATGTCAAAAACCTTACCAACTTTCAGCCCTAACAGGTAATCGTATGATCCAGAGCTGTGGCGCAAACTTTTTGTAAAAAATTGTAAAATTTTGGAAAGGACCTTTCTTTAGTCGCTTATACTGAAAACAAAATCACAGGTTAAATTTCAATGCATGGCATACATTTAGAAAAGATATTGTTCTATCTAATGCAAAAGACCGCTTGTGATTTGAATTTGTGAACGCTGAGCTATGGCTTTTCAAAAAAACACCTAAAAACGCAATTACCCCCTTAAATTGGTTTAACTAGAGTTTATGTAGGTGACTTGAGTTAAACTTATTTGGTGTAGTCCACCCAGAATTTAATACAAATTGTATTGATATTTAATTTGAGACAGATATGTAGATTTGGAGTGGCAACTGTCTTGTGTTTACTTCAGCCTGAGAACTAAAACCTGTCATTGTCCACATTATTGCAAAAATTGTCCTGAGTCCAAAATTGCTGTAGGTTTCATGTAAATATTAATTATTCTAGTTAATCAAATCGATGAAGTTAATATTAATCTAATTTCTCAAAGTTGAATAATTTAAATTTACTGCTGACGGCAAGGAAATCCATGGATTTAGGGAAATGTTATTTTTTTGCGGTGCAAACTCCAATTCCTGTAACTACTTGCGACTCATTTTATGTTACTATTTTGAATCGATCAAAGCTGCTGTGTGTGTCACTGTATTTTGTTTGCGATACATATTTGTTTGTTTGGTTATTTTGTGTGAGACACTGTTTGTTCGTGCCTCGAAATAAACGTTTCAATTCAAAGATGCTTTCAATGGATTCATAAAGCAAGAATAGGTATTTAATTGGAAAGATAGATAGATATGTAGTACTCCCACTCATCAGCTCTCTACTGAGTGTAGATGCATAAAGTATTTATTAATACTTAAAGTCTGACCAAAAAATGCTGGACCCTGGGACAAAAAAACGCGTAATTTCATTATGATTTACGAAGATCGAATTGAAAGTAAGAGTATAGCGATTAAGTCACAAAAATCGCGCCACCTGTTAAGTCTCAGGGACAGGATTCAGCAATTTCTGGTCACATTTTAGTTAAAAACCAATACGTGCGGCTATGCAAATAATTTTAACGACAGGAATGCGCACCGACGGTTAACAGTAGGACTAATGGTGTTTTCAGTTACCGAACATTTAATCAGTTCAGTTAATCAGTTAACTGATTAGCTGAAAATTAGATGAGTTCAGTTAACTGATCAATTATCAGTTAATTTTACAAAAATAAATATGTTCAGTTACAATTAAGTCAACTGTAACTGGTAACTTTAACTGAAAACTATTTTCAGTTATTTCTTTAAAATTTCTGGTTTCTTTTTCTGCTATTGTGATAGGTATCTGTGATCATGACAAAATTTCCTCGTAGTTTCTGCGATGATGCAATTACTACTAAATTAATTACTATTTAAGAGTGTCATTTTGGCATAACTTAGCCTGCCGGATTGTTATGCCGGCCTAGTTTTGTCAGTCGGTTGAATCTGGCTGGCCGGCCGGCTTTTCCCGGCCGGCGGGCCGGCCCCGGCTTTTTTCGGGCGGTCACAAACACTAGTCATAGGGTCTTATCCAAAACTGGATTGATCGGATTAGATTTAACTTTATTTCGTCAATATCGCAGCGTCAGTTAAAAGTACCTCATACCGAGATGTACGTAAGCCATGTAGGGCGAAATTTCAGCCGGCTATTTTAATTTTATGCTGTGTTATTAGCAAAATAAGTTTAAACCTAATCCGTTAAATCCAATTTTGGATAAGGCCACTACTAGTGACGTTACCAGCATTTTTAAACTGAAACAGATCGATTTGTATCTGTGCTATCGAGCATACGTTTAGCATACCTATAGGTAGTACGTAGGTACGCGATTATGATGTAATGGCATCAATTGAAACTTCATTACAGAAAAAGAGTCAATCTTATCATTGTATCAATGCATAATCTGCGTCAAAATGCCCAACCCTTGTCCAACACGGGGTTAGTCTTGTCGTCTAACCTATGTGCTTGTCTGAACCAGCGCTTTCGATTAATGCGTGACACTTGTCGGTAGTGTTTGTGACCGGCCGGAATTTTTGGCCGGCCAGCCTGATGGTCGCCGGCCGGCAAAAAACCGCCCCCCGCAACCCGGCAAAAGCCGGCCGGCCGGCCGGCTAAAATCAGCCGGCCGGCCGAAAAAAGCCGGCGCCGGCCGGCCGGTTAAAAACACCGGCCAGCCAGCCAGATTCAACCGACTGACAAAATTAGGCCGGCATAACAATCCGGCAGGCTAAGTTTATGCCGAAATGACACTCTGGACTGGTTTTATCCAAGAATTCGGCCGTTCCGGCCGGCCGGCCGAAGTTCTTTGCCGGCCCAGCCGCCGGCCGGCCGGCCAGCGGCCGGCCGGAGCCGGCCGGCGGCTTTCGCGGCCGGTCACAAACACTACCTGTCGGGTTTTTTTGGACATCGCTGTTCAACAGCTAAGAAGCACTCATAGGCTCTTGCGCGTCTTTCCAAAGGTCAAGTTCAGCAACCATAGACGCGTAGTCTTGTGACGAATGTAACTGTGTTCAATCTTTTCGCTACCTACACTTGACACATATCATCCCTAAGACCGTATATATACACCTGATTTTTAGCCACTAAAATTGATCTCACTACTCTTGGTCTGAACTGATTTTAGCCAACGGCCTTCTTTAATATAATCCAGCTGAGCCTTAAAGCTGATATAGCGGCAAGCAGCTCTTGAATCTATTTTTAAAGTCCGACAAAATTCGGGTCATTATAGGGAATCTTTCTGGTGGCTAAAGTCACGACAGAGCTTTTTATTGTCACATTTGGCAGCAGGCTAAGCACTAAGGATTAACGCTAATGGCTGGCAGGCTAAATCTCTAATGACAAAGTTTCCCTGAGCTTAATGACATTCCACAAAATTCCTCTACTCTGTCAACGTCATGGTGTAAAGTTGGGACTTCCTCCTTTTTTGTTTGCCGTCGCCACCCCAACATTGCGTTAAACTTTCTTCTTTCTTAGCTTCATTTTTTAGCTAAAAATACCTAACAATCTGACGTTAATTTAGCGCAGCTGTTTTTAGCAGATCCGACCAAAATGTTATAAGGCGTTACAGTGTTGATGATGAAAGAGAGTTAATTGCCTCTAATTGAACGACAAGACGTCAGCCATGAAGTGTCACACTTTGTGCATTACTTTTAGTTTTGTACCTTACAATCTTTTAGGAGGTTTAGTCGTTTATGTGCTTTGAACTTTGAAGTACGCAGTGATCACAGAAGCCCAATTCATTTACTTGTACTTAAAATTGTGTGTTTGTCCACAAGCACAAAGTTCGGTGTGTAATCTAGACCTGGGGCCTGGGCCCGATTTATCGAAGCAAAATGTTCGTCGTTGAAAATGTTCGTCGTTGACAATTTTGGATTGATCGAAATGTTTTCAACGACGAACATAACACGTAATTATAGGACAAATGTTCGGCGTTGAAAACCAAATGTTCGTCGTTGAAAAACAAATGTTCGTCGTTGAAAAAGCAAATGTTCGTCGTTGAAAATGCTCGTCGTTGAAAAAACAAATGTTCGTCGTTGAAAAACAAATGTTCGTCGTTGAATAACAAAATGTTCGTCGTTGAAAAAGCAAATGGTCGTCGTTGAGAAATTTTCAACGGCGAACATTTCAACGGATGTCTTGAGTCATAGTCTGTCATAGTCTGTCTCAGATGTCATAATAATGTTCTAAAAAACCAAAGCTCGTCGTTAAAGTATTTTTCAACGACGAACAATTTCAACGACGAACTTTCAACGACGAACATTTGTTTTTCAACGACGAACATTTGTTTTTCAACGACGAACATTTGCTTTTTCAACGACGAACATTTTCAACGACGACAAAAACAATTGTACAGAATAGCCTGACATGCATTCATTAAGGCCGTATCACAAGAGGCGCATGAGCGCGCACCCATTACGATTACATGGCGCATCAGCGGGCGCACGAGCGGGCGCATTGGATTCTATAGTTGGAATGTTAACATTGCATTGCGTCAAATGAATGTGCACACAGCGCAGCAGACAGTGTGAACATTCTATCTAATCTCATACGGCCAATCATGTGCCCTGCTTGCTATGCGCCATGGTGGTATGTATGCCATGGAGCAGAATGAGCTTTCGTGTTTTGCGTATGAAATATGTACGGTTCGAGTGTTCCGGACAGTTGCACTGGTGGAGACCAGGCCAAGCCAAGAGTACATAAAAAGGACAGTATGATATTTCTCTATTCTAGCTATGTAATACCTAACCGGTGTCCTATATGCCCATGTCCTTAGGTAGTTAGGTTCCTCCTTTAATCAAGACGGTCTAGAGCTATTTCGGCCGGAGCATCGTTCTCACCAATTAGCTAAAATAGGGAAGAGTGTTATACATGTAGGTACTCTTTCTTATTATGTACTTTTTATTATAGTCCACGGAGACTAAACGTAATAATAATGACGACTAAACATATTTCGCTGACCAGTTCGTTAATTGGCAGTCACCTTATTCGTGTATCATGTTCCACAACATGTAGCATTTTATCAGCATATTTACAATTTATAGTCAACATACCTAAGTAGTTCTAAAGATGGGACCGGTTACGTATAGCCGTTTCGGTTAAGGTTCCATCCGGTTCCAGTGAAACCGATCCCATCTCTAGTCTGCTTTATTGTGCCCATTTTATTTCGCAGACTCATGAAAAAATACAGCAACCTAATTAACCTGGGCACTTTACGCAGATATTTTTTTCAAAATTGCGTTCATATTTCTTTAATTTTTCTTTAATTTTCTTCTTTTTTCAGAAAGAAAAACTTATGACTGTCTGACATTTACAAAAAGAATACACAATAAAAAGACAAAATTATAATACACAACGTGGTATTCAATTCAGTATCAGTGACCAGTGAGTCAGTGACCATTTGAGGTTAGTTGAGTAAAAATTTTAAGTTGAGTTGAGTCAATATTGCCAAATTACGACAAATTAGCAATCGTTTGGCGTTAAAACTTTTGGTTCCAATTCCAATACAGATTTACGTTTATTAACTGTATTGAGTGCATACAATTTCCTTTAATTTACTACTATAAAACGTCCTATCTTTAATATTTTCACTAAAAACTTTGCATGAAAGTGCTGCTTTTTGGGTAGGTATGCTTCACTATGATAAACGCGTATATCAAGCTACAGAATGTAATACTGTTTTGCTTTAGTGCTTGTTAGGTATGTCTGGGCCGGATTGCACAAACCTACAATTGTTACAATTGTAACAATTGTATGTGTTATTGGGTTGCGCAGACTTACAATTGTTACAATTGTAACAAATGTAATAAATTTTCATGCATATTTCATATGCCAAGCTATTCACAATTGTGAAAGTTCACAATTGTAACAATTGTAACAATTCTGAAAGTTTTGAAATTTCGTTCCATTTCCAACAAATGTTCTAAATCGGGTTGCGCATAAACATTTGTAAATCCAGATTTGTAACAATTGTGAAGGATTTCTCACAGTGTTTTCTCTTCCGTCAGTCATTTGTAATGACAATATTCTTCAGTATTACTTTATCATTTTAATTTTTTCTTTTATCTAAAATTATTTCCAAGTTTATTGTTAACAATTTGAACTAATTTTTACGTCTTTTAGCAAGCTATATCATGAGCAATTCAACTTTAACTTCGGCCACTCAGTTTTCACAAACACTTGTAAGATTTCACAATTATAACAATTGTAGCTCCGATCATGTACATTTCATACACCTCCACTCATTCAAAGTTAATGGTTGGTTTGATAAACGTTTTCTGTGAGTTCCCAAGTGCCTTTTTTGACAAAAATTCGTCAACCGCCCACCTCACCTTACCCCCCACCTCCGCAACCCGGAACCGCCCGACCAGACCAAGGACCTACCAGCGCACTACACGCCCCCCCTACCTAGACACTCCGACAACTTTTTATTATAAAAACTAATAATAAACAAAATGAAAAGAAAAATGAAAATTTCATATGTACTTTAAATCAAATTTATATTACTTCTTGATTCAAAAAAAATAATCTTATATTAATTTTGTTATTTATAAATAATGATAAAAAAAAAAATAAAAAAAATATAAAAATTTATATAAAAAAAACATCATATAAATAAAAAAAAAAATTTATTTTTTTTTATACGTTTCAAAATTAGGCTAGAAACTTTTTGAGGGTGATTCAAGAACCGCTATCCCATTTAAGGCAACTGGTTTCATGCTACTGATATAATCTTCACCTTAAAATCATGCCAAGACAATTCCAAATTAGAAATATATATTGACTAAATCCATAAGTACATAATAGCGTCTCACTCCATATAGAAGAAGAGTGAGACACTCTCCAGCCTGCCTGCGTTCTAGCACAGGCAGATGCGCTGGTCGTTTTCAGGCTACATGTTGACATTCTGTGCAAAATGTAGCTGGCCTATCAGAAGCAAGCTCCTATTCTCAGATTGGCTAGACGCCTGTGCACGTCCTCCAGTCATAAAACGAGATAGGGATAAAAGGTTAATAACTCTTTATTCATTTACAGTCTGCTTGCAAAAACATTAAAAAGGTTCGCAAATACCTTTAGAGATATTTCAGAAAACTTTCAGCGAAATTGATTGAGAAACTTTTAAGAAATTCAGAAAAGTTTATATCTCAAAAGTTTCTCAATCAATTTCGCTGAAAGTTTACCAAAATATCCCTAAAGGTCTTTGCAAACCTTTTTAAATGTTTTTGCAAGCAGACTATGAATAAATAATGAGTTATTAAGCTTTTATGCCAATCTTAATGCTTATCAACGCGTCAGCGATTATATACTAAAGTGTGTTACGCAGAGAATCTACGCGCTGATTGGCCAGCCACATGGTGCACAGAATGTCAACATATAGCCTGAAAACGACCAGCGCATCTGCCTGCGCTAGAACACGGGCAGGCTGGAGAGTGTCTCACTCTTCTTCTATATAGAGTGAGACGCTATTATGTACTCTTGCTAAATCTTATTCCGAAATTTTGAAATGGAAACATTCTAAGTATTGTTCGCAGGTCGCACAGGTACATCAAATTAAGTCTAATGTTAGTTTCTTATCATTTTTGTTATCTAATTTCCTAACGTAAATTTTTACGCTTTCACTAATGACCTTAACTCGATTTTTTAAGTAGACATACATCCGTAGCCGTGTAGCATTTAGCTTGCTTTGCTAATATTTTGCTATTTGTTTGAAATACTAATGAGAATTACTAAACGCATCGAAACTTCTGCATGCGTTGTGCCTTGTAATTTTGCCTTTGCTCCATATATACATATACATATGTCTCCAGGAACATAAAATGTTTACTCTGAGCTAAATCCTTATTTCTGCCTGAGGGTAAGTTCAACAATATCTAAAAGCAAACAGTTTTCATACATGCGTCTGTAACTATGACATAGCCTATAAGACCCCCGACAGCGAGGGAACATTAGCCTTCCGCAGAAAGTACCGTTTCGAACTTCTTTAAACAACAGCGACATATTCTCTAAGAACCATTTTTGCTAATAACACAAATTTCACTGGCATTAGGTATTTTATGGGTGAAGTCGTAGTTAAGCTGGCTGGCTTCCACCTGTTTCATTGTAGTCAGTGCACTATAGTTGAACAGAATACAGAACAGAAGAAAAAACACCTTTCTTCAAGCCCTAGAGCTACAGTAAATTACTCTGCAGCTTAATATGCATACAGTATTCTACAACAGCAGAGTGTGAGGGCTATAAAGTTCTAGCCAAGTTAGTATATATTGACTTAGCGCGCGGCCAGCCTTGGTTCATCAGTAATTGTCTGTCGTCTGTGCACAATACCGGCTTGATTTTACATTTGTATCCACCTTCTTTTTTATACGCAGCCCTCCGACTCTGACATGGGGTGGGTAATTACGCCCTGGATCCCAATTTGCCCACCTTTAGTGCGTGCCCGCATGCTCATTCCAGCATGGCGGGAAACTGAAAGGGGCTTTTTAAAGTTCCTTTCGTCTCTGGATAAAACTTTGTCACCCCATCCATCTCTGTTCGTCTAAATAAGGTGACTACGCCTTTTTTTCTAAGGCCACATAGTCATGGATCCTCTTAGGTCTCAACTCTATGAAATCATAAATATTGTCCTGATATTTTGCAACGATACTCAATATCAAAAGTGTGAAACCACAGTTATAGCTTGGCGTTATCGCACGCCTGTTGAATTTCGTGTAGATTAGCGTTAGAAAGAAGTAAACTCAGCTAACTCAAAAGCTGACAAGAAAGCTAGCTGGGTACTCGTCACTCTTCAGTCTATGAGTTCTCACCTTACAAAACGTGCATTACAGTATTACACCAGGGCCCCGTTTCAATAAACTCACAGGCCCACAATTGTGAGATTTGTTAGTGCTAAATCAGGTGATTCGTAATGAATACACGTATAAATTCATTACGAATCATATGATTTTGCAGCCAAATTTGTCACAATTGTGCGCCTGTGAGTTTATTGAAACAGGCCCCAGCTAGTGGTTTGTGACCGGCCGCGAAAGCCGCCGGCCGGCCGGCCGGCGGCCGGGCCGGCGAAGAACTTCGGCCGGCCGGCCCGTGAAAGCCGGATTCAAAATCAGCCGGCCGGCCGGAACGGCCGAATTTTTGAATAAAACCAGTCCAGAGTGTCATTTCGGCATAAACTTAGCCTGCCGGATTGTTATGCCGGCCTAATTTTGTCAGTCGGTTGAATCTGGCTGGCTGGCCGGTGTTTTTAACCGGCCGGCCGGCCGGCCGATTTTGACCGGCCGGCCGGCCGGCTGATTTTAGCCGGCCGGCGTCCGGCCGGCCAGCCGAAAATTCCGGCCGGTCACAAACACTGGCCCCAGCTGTGCAGCGTTGTTGAATGATGTGTCACATTTTATCGATTACTTTACCGTAGTTGCTTCTCTAGAAGCAACAAAACGCAATATTTAAGGATGTTTTCAGACAGTATTCAGCGTCAAACTTCTGAATCAGAAAGGACAAATCAGAAGTCTGTCAGATCTGTCAAAACAATTTCGATGCTGAGTCAAAATTTTGTTCTCTACTTGAAAACTAATTTCTCGACATCTATACTCTAATTTTTGTTAATTTTTAGAACAGCTCATTTTTAACGCAATTTATGATACGAAATTTAATTTTTTAGCTGATATAACTTTCGTGAGAAAACACACTGAACATATTATCACCAATTGAAGCTGGGCTATTTAGTTTTCGATTGTCGTCTAACACTTAATTTCTACACAGGCAATGTTTTTTTCACTAGTATTTTAAATATATTTTATTAAGGACAAAAATCTAGCAAAAACAAACACTGTAATTAGAGACACCTATAACAATAAAGAAACTTTAAAACCGAATGGAGACATTACAAAAAGTGTTGAATAGCTCCTAGCATAGACATATTATATACATACTTATGAACTGTATATGATCACCTCTGCGCAAAACTTTGCATGCTGAAATAGTCATGGACTCCGACTGTTTCAGTCAAAATAATAAGCCCTTTAACGGTCATTTTTCAAAAAAAGTAATCTCTTCCGATTCTCATAAGTGTGTAGGTTTGCGATAAAGTACTGCCACATAAAGTGTACAGTCAACTCGTAGGATTTGTATTTTTTGTATTTTCTGTTAAAGTTGATTTGTTATTTGTGACTTTTTTGTGGTTTTCTTAGTTTATTAGCTAGCTTTCAAATTATTTTATTGGTTGGCAAAAAATGTAGGCTGAAATGCATCAACTATTCAAAATTACAAAAAAGGGAAAAAAACATAAAAATATACACAAATAATAATCAATTTAAAATGTGCATGTTAAGACTAGCTACCACGTTGGCTTACTGTTTTGTGAGCCAACGTAGGTAGTATGTAGCAAGCCCTAAACTTGAAATTTCAAAAAATTAAAAACCACACATCACAATTTTTGTTCAGTTTACAAAAAATGTTCTGTCTTTGACTGTAAGTTTAAAAATCGGTGAAAAACGTGCTTCAAAATCATATAGTCGAAATAGTTACTGCCACCTTAAAAGGCGTTCCAATAGCTTAAAGACACTTCACACGAGGGCGCATAACCCGCCCCGGGACTGGCGCACGATCAAGATTCCATAATTATCATGTTAACGAATAGAAGGCTGCAGTGTACTTATGAAATACATTAACGTTTTAATTAGCAACTTTGCTCGTGCGCCCATTCGTGTGCCCGAAAACACAAAAACATTCAGTCTATAGAAATTTATTTATACTAGGTATAACAAAGTACACAATTTATAACTAAACATAGTACACAGGTAAGTATTAAATTTATAAAACAAATGGCACTTTCTTCAAATGTTAACATTTGAGAAATGAGTACATAATGAAAAAATTATAAATAAGTTCACCGGCAGTTTTAAGAAATATGTATCTGCTCCTGAGTAGCCTTTATCTAGACTTCTTAAAGCAAATATTTTCCTTAACACTAACTTATAGTCAGCAAATGTAAACAACTACAATAATATCTAAAATTATAAAATTGATATACCTTTTAGGAAAGTGAATAAAAGATAGGATGGATAACTCAGAATCTTCTGACTGGCTTCCGTAACCTTTGAAGAAAATGGCTTGACCATCAGTTTATACACTGTGTACAAAGTAAAACAAAATTACTGTAAACTTGTAACTTTGCTATGATTAATAGACAATGTTGAAGTACATAAAAGACTCTTGATAAGAATGAAATATCATCGTGGAAATGTCAGTGTCAAGTAGGGGACTGGGCTACTCTACTTGTCCAACATGACCAGTAAAATGGAAGTGAACAAGAAGGCAGCCTCCAGTTGACCTTCAACTAACTAAACAATTATGGCAGCATATACTCACATAGTTTTTTCCCAAATTTAAACTGAGCACAAAAGCTTCTACAGATTTTAAAAGCATCATCAAAGGTTTCTATATTAATTGAGAATTCAATGATTAATTGCATCGTCTTGTGCGACAGCTGCTTTTGTGTCTATGGTGACGCAAAATTGCTTGGATCTGCCTGAAACAAGGCTTCCTTACAGTCCAACAAACTCAGACTTGCTAATTCCTTTCTATCGTGCATTTCGTTAACTAATTATCTGCCAAGATTCGTGCAACTGCATTACCTGCTAGTTGAATTTAACTTTGACGCATGTTGACAACAGCTAAAACTGGCATCCACTCAATTTCTACTATTATATATTCCATCGTTACCACAGAGAAGCGGTGGTAATGACAGTTGACACCAAACGAAATCAGTGAAAGGATTGTTCAGAATTGCAGTTTTTCTAACCAATATTTTCAGACAGATTCATAAAAATTAAGAGTGAATGACTTTGATTCGCGCCCCTCGCGTATAGTCAGAATCGCCTTCTTCTATGTGATTTTGGGTAGGTCAAATTTCCAGTCGAATTTAAAACTGGAAGGGCAGGTACCTCTGATTTATCTCTGCGTAGCCTGTTTTTTTAAATCTCATAAGCAGAAAATATATTTCGAAATCGAAATCCAATAAAGGAGCTTCTGACGAACTGGAATCGAACCGTTGACTTTCTGACTGTCAAAACGATGCTCCATCCAATCACTTGAGGTAACCGGCAGCTCGTATGATGTGGTTTAAATTATAATTACATGAAACTGTCACAAAACTACCTAATCAGCTGGCGACTGATACTGCAAAGTTTTAAGTTTCAATTAGTGATTTGTGGTTCCAAATCTAAAAAACCTGTCTTTAACAACATTCGTGCTTTTGTTTGAGAAATTCTGTTGGATCTCAATGAATATTGCTTGAAAACGTATGTATTAAGCCAAGTTAACATTTTATCATCATTATGTTGTGTTCAGCAGTTTAGGCTCTCTCTGACTCTTGTTATAATATATTCGAGTTCAAGTCTCTGTGAGGCCTTTCTGTTAACAATTTTTTATGATATTTTATTATCGTTTTATTAGTTTTTGTCTTTAAAAAGTGTTTATAGTTTGCATACCAAGCCTTTGGAGCAACTCAGCAGTAACTGTGTGCAGAAATTGGAATTTCAAAACATTTTATCTTGAAATTAATTGAAGAGCATTAAAATTTTATCCGCGAATAATGACCTTGATTAATATTTGCTCTGGAATATTGACACTCAAGCCTCACTGTGTAACGACTTCTCACTATAAGAGCTTGTTACATTAGTGTCGTAATTTGTGAAGCTTTATCAACTGCAGTAAACCTACTCTTAAACCTACCTACCTAAACCAGTGTCATCAACTATCGTTTATAGCTATTGCAAAAAAACGCAAATCTGCTAAAGATGCAGTCCGTACCCGTAGGTAGAAATATTTTTAATGACTAAAAAAGTTTGATCGGTGCTGAAACTGTTAGCAGCACACGTACATATATCTCAAGTACACAGGTCATCTCCCATTTAGACCAGTGTCGCGCTTCGTGACTATCTGCTATTTTGTAAAAGAATAAGTCGACAACATAAACTAGGTAAACTTTAGCCTAAAAAGTATACATATAAAAAGTAAGTTAAATATCGGGTTAATCAGTCTGAAATGCTGGGATGTTTTTCATTCAATCTGTTTATAAGCAATCCACTCTTCTGAGCTCCACAAATACCCAAGAGACTGTTTCCGACTGTTTGAACGACAGAGTTATAATATATATTGTTTTGAATCTTGTCATAGTTCTAGACAAAATTCACCTCCTGCTCCATTTCTATATTTCCTACTTTAGCAGCGGATAGGAAGCATTTTCTGCATATCTTAGCAGCCCTGCCTCATTTGATAAAGTTTGTCATTTGTCCAGAAAAATGGACTTTCCTTTGACTTTTTACATATATACGGGACTAAAACATTACAGACATTCATGTATAGCAACCCTTAATATTTTTCGCATTTATTAGTATTAAGCTTAATCAATTAGGTAAGCGTAGGGGTCGGAAACTTGACCTAAATTTGACCCGCGAATTAAAATATAAATATATACCGGACACTCTTGATGACTGATAGTGCAAGCTGATGTGCAAGCACTGCTATCATGTGGCAACAAAATCTATCCTAATAAAAATAATAATATAGCCTTAATCGTACCTACTAGCTACGCAAAACATATCTACTTGTTCATATCGCTAGATACTCCGCCTAAACACGGAATTACATATCTTAGTAGATCTGCATGTACCTACAATAATTAAGGGGCCCCAGGGGAGGGACGAGAGGCGTCAGGGCCTCGCCTCGCTGAACCCTCTCATGACAATCAGAGGGTTCAACTGCAGCCAGGGTTCAGCGACGGCAAAGTTTTGTAAGAGGGCCCTTTCTGCTATTTTAGTTAAAGCAAAAAATCATACTTTTTGATCAAATTCGAGCAATTTTTACCTAATTTTCTCCAAAACGTCGAAACTGTTACGTTTTGGCAAGAGGACAGTTTTGGTGACAAAGTCTAAATCACAGAGGATAGGAGTCAAAATTTCAATCGACTCAAGAAGCACTCCGAGATTTGTTTCATCCTTTTTGTTCACAAACATTTACAAACGTATATGTAAAATGTACACCATCACAGGACACAGACCCATTTTGTTGAACAGTCATTTCGGTTTATCGACTGACTTCCTTACTCAAATTTATTTTTTCTATGCTGTAATGAGCTCGGTTGAACCTTGTTAATGTCAGGTAGTGTTTGTGACTGGCTGCGTAAGCCGCCGGCAGGCGGAGAAATTCGGCTGGCCGGAGCGGACGAATTTTTGGACAAAACCAATTCATCCAAATCCAGTGTGTTATCTGGACATAACGTAGCCTGCCGGATTGTTATGCCGGCCTAAATTCCGGCCGGTTGTACAGAGCAGTTTGGCAAATAAAAAGTGCCAAGTGCCAACGTTTCCACTTTTATCTTCTAAATGAGAGTTTGCAGTTGAACCTTCAAGTAAGATGTTCACACCTCAAAGCACCACCTGCTCAAACCTACATATTGCCTGAAAATGCAGCTCCGTACAAAACATTTGTATAAATGCCGCCGACTACTAAGTTTGATCACTGAAAAACTCCCCTACGATGTTAGAAATAGAAACCGTTGAACGGTTCTGTCTGAACGGAAAAACTTGGCAGCTATTTTTGGGCCGGCTTAATCTAATGGTTTTACTATGACGTACGTCATTTTAATAGTCATAAAAGCATACTGTCACCACTGTTGCGGTTAATAGAATGATTCTTTCAAAAGCATCTCTGCCCGCGTAAGTTTCTAGACTTGGCTTGTCCCATGAGTAACCCATTTCATTCCTAACCGAATGCTTTCATACCTTCGCCTAGGTGCATTCATACAGAGCCTTTATGTGTGTGTGGTGCAATATGAACATAGCAAGAGTATTACAGAGTGTGTGTCTTTGTCGCATCAATTATCATAATGAGAAATACGCAGGCCTACAGCCATTGGCAAAAAATCCAAGTTCCTATCTGCATTTATTATCCCATCTTAGATTCTGACCAATATATACAATTAATTTTCACCTGTTTTTAGAACTTTGTAGATATAATCTATCTGCAGTCTCAACTATCTATCAAGAAATGCTTTTTTACAGCAACATAGTTTATCTTCAGTTATTTTTGTCCTACCCTTTGTCTTGGAGTTATTTTTGAATATTCAAATACCGATCTGAATTACAACGTCTTATTTGTACAGTTTGTTCTTGTTGGGCATATCGCTCTTGGTTTTTTCTG
Source organism: Trissonchulus sp. WLG1_4 (assembly GCA_030248245.1). NCBI lineage: Eukaryota > Metazoa > Nematoda > Enoplea > Enoplida > Ironidae > Trissonchulus > Trissonchulus sp. WLG1_4. The sequence goes on from JASANF010010722.1 coordinate 40,649, forward strand.
TTGCGCCGCAGCGCTGTAGGCTTCTTTAGAATCAGGTGTGTACAATGGTAACGTCTGCAAGATTTGTGTGTGCTTTTGTGTATGTTTTGACTCATGTGACTGTGCTGTGCTGGGGTGATAGCGCAGTTGGTTGAGCGCGGGACATCAGGTGAGCTACGAGTCTACGACTGTAGTCTAGTTAGTTATGAATCCCCAGCCATATTTTCAACTGTTACAATATTCTACAATTAAAGTCGTACCAGAAATTGGTGAACCCAGAAACAAAACAGGTGGCGTGATTTTTGTAACTACTCGCTGTACTCTTGATACTCGCGTGTTTATTTTTGTCTCAGGGTCCAGCATTTTTTGGTCTGACTTTAGGGTATCCGGAGCCAATAGCAGAACACAAAAACGTCATGTTTACCAAAGGATTTGGCGCAACTTCTGTTTCACTCAATGCAAAACGTGTGATAGGTGCACTCCGGCAGGTTTTCAGACAAATGACAGCTGATTAAAAGTATTTCCAAGCTTTCAGCTAATATCTTGCTAACTTTGACATTTTGACACTGCTGACTGTGTAACAAAGATTAGAGGAACATTCGCCTAGAAAATGTCTCACAACGCTCGCAAGTGCCAAGAAGTCGGTACTTTTTTGTTCACATACCATTGCCTGAGTCTTTTTTACTTGCAAAACGTGCCTTTTTTACGCTCAAATGGAAGAGACCAAATTTTTACCTATTTGCCCTTGTCTTTAAAAATCGGCACTAAATGAATTAGGCCAGCTTGGCTTTGCAGCTTTGGGAAAGGGAAAAAATTTCGCTCCCCCAGCGTGAATATTTTACTTATGTAATTTTGCTTCGGCTGGATCCTTCGCTAATCGCATTATAACTTATCCACTAAACACAGCTTTAGCTTTCCTGGCGCTTCTCTTTTTTCCGCTAAATTTACTAGTTTCTTTCATAACTTAGGCGATGATAGACCACTTTTTTATTTTTGATCGCGACTGCTATTTTGGTCACAAAATGCTTCTTTAGCCGCTAGCTGCTAACGTATATCGGAGTGTTATTATCAGAAACGTCAATGGAAATTTTTCACCTGACATTGGACATCTATC
>JASANF010010723.1:0-11547 GCA_030248245.1 Trissonchulus sp. WLG1_4
CGTATTGCTCTAGTTGAGTTTCAAATAAAAATCTTCCTGGCGTCCGAATTAGACACCAGACGCGTCGGGTGACATCTGAGCTCGTCCCAATTATATCACCCGACGCTAAGCTTGCTGGCCTCGCCAAAAAAAGTTTTATGTCATTCGACGCCAAATGAAACTATTATGAGAAGTTTAGATCCAAACTAGTAAAAGAGGAGTCGGGAACGTGACTTTGGAAACAACTGATATAAATATGTAGTAAAAAACATTTCATCACTTTGTTATTTCCAAATTCATCTGAGGAACTGAAATAAGAGCAAAGTATTTTCAAATCTTGAAAAATTATGTTATTCACAATTTTTGTATGAAGTGACACTTATTTTTACAGATGCTAACAATTGGGGAGAGTCCGCCAGGTTACATAAGTCTGTCTGGCTTACTTGGTTAGAAAAATTCAGATTGGGTTTCGTTACAGCAAAATGAAACAAACTGCCAATAAAAAGGTCTGGTTATAGCACGAGTTTCGTTAGAGCACTCCAAAGACCCATTATAGCACAACCGAGTCTCGTTATAGCACGAACTGGAGCTAGACTTTGTTGCTCCAAATCCTAGAGCGACTGTTACGTGAACAATTACAGTCGAATTGACGAGTTGAAGCAAAAGTTTTTTGGCATTTCTGACATTTTTCAATGGCACTGATTTTTAATGATCCGCAGACTAACAATTCCATTGATTGTGAAATTTCGCTCTATCTTGATGCTGTTCAATGGTTTAATTGGTTAATACAAAATTCAAATGACATGCGTGTTTTTACTTATGAATGTAGCGTGTAAGTTCTAAGTAGGTAGAATTTAGTTAATAGTTTGTAGTTGTGCTTAACAGACTTGCTCGTGCTACAACGAGACTCGGTTGTGCTATAATGGTTCTTGGTGCTATAGAAGAAAACCTGCACCCATTAGTGCTATAACAGCACTCCTGCTATAACGAGACTCAGCCAACATTTAAGGGGGTAATTGGGTTTTAGGTGTTTTTTTAAAAAGCCATAGCTCAGCGTTTACAAATTCAAATCACAAGCGGTCTTTTGCATTAAGTAGAGCAATCTTTCCTGAAGGTATGCCATGTCTTGAAATTTAACCTGTGATTATGTTTCCAGTGTAAGCGACTAAGGAAAGGTCCTTTCCAAAACATTGAAAATTTTTACAAAAAGTTTGCGCCACAGCTCTGAATCATACCATTCCCTGTTGGGGCTGGAAGTTGGTAAGGTTTTTGACATGTTTCCAATCCCCCAGTTATCTCCCCACTTTTTAAATAACTAGTCAATTTACTGAGAAAATAGCTGAAAAGTAAACGCACAGAAAATTTAAAGATACTTTGTTATATTAAACCCTCTAAAAATGTCCATAGGTGAAGAAATTACGAAAAAGTGTAAGACATGGGGATTTTCACCTTTACAGTACTGTCCCAAAAATTTATGCTTAGGCGTCACTTTATAACTAGAGTACTGGTGGCGCAAAGTTTACATAGAAATTACAAAAACCTCGAAAACGCAACTACCACCTTAAGTGTACTTAGCTTTTCATATACTTTCTTATTTTGCGCTACTATTCGTAATTTTAGTACTAAGTTTTAAAACATTTTAAATAAATTTTTCAAGTACATTTTTTTAATGAACTTATTTCAATACTTGGTTTAATTTAATATCTTCTAGCACACTCAAGCGCCACAACGTACCAGCTCATTTAGAGTTGGGCATCCAAGTGCGCAATGAGTGCTCTTAATACCCAGGCTGTTTTTAATGTTCCTTTTACTTTTGTGCTTTCTTTGCCCGCCTGAAGGCGGAATTATTGGAATCGTAATGTATTATAAAATGCGTGTGGAAACACTTTCGTACGTAATGTATGGCCATATGTATTGCACTGTGTTAGCTTACAGAAGCCAGCGTGTTGCAACCGTGGGGGGGCAGGAGCGCGATGAACCAAGTAAATGAGCTAAATTTTTTTGTAAACAAGCTAAAATTCATCAATTTAATGTCTAAAACTTAAGTTGAGCTATTTCAACAAGTCACCCCGTTTGTTTTTTAATTACAGTACAAATCGAAATCAAGTTGGTTTGAAGCCGGCATCAGCTTCGTTTGATGCTACATTGGCTTCATGAAGCTGATGCTGACTCCGGCTTCACTAACTAAAGTACGTATATTGGTTATTACGCCCTAGTTGAAAAATACTCTTTGCCAGTTTGGTGCTTTTCAAACTAAAATTTTTGAAAGGTTGCGACTAAAGCGGGGGGAACCCACTAATATTCCCATTTAAATAAATTTTCAATTTTGAAACACCACAAACAAATAAAACAAAATAAACTAATTGTGTTTATCTTGGAAATTAAAGATAATGATTTCTTTTGGAATTTGAACAAATAATATTAAAAACTGCTCCCTCCGTGATTTTATAATGACGAAAATGCAAGGTGAGCTGTTGATCATTTCAACCAGGCCAGCCAGCCAGCCCTTTTTGTTTTTTAAAGTTCGTTTAAAAGTATTTTCAAGGGTGGCTGACCAAAAATAAATACGAAAACTTTGTAAGTTCGAGTCGTTTGAAAATTATTGCGTTTAAATTTTGAATAAAATTAAATTCTAAAGTTTAGCTTTTGAAGAAAATAATGTAAAATAGTTGTCATAAAGCCACCTATTTCGGATTTTGAGAGTAATAATATACGCTTCATTATAAGGTTTAGCTATGGGTTGACTGACAAACAAGTTCAAGTAAGCAATATCTTTGCACATGAAATTTTTGTAACATTAAAAATGAAGAAAACATCCTGATATAGTTTTTTAAATAATTGGATCTGTTTTACATATATTAATTGCAGTACTACATTATATGACAGATTTTAAAATTTAAAAGGTAACCTAAACTAACTTGCAACCTGATATTATTTGCTGGTTATCATTTTAAGCATTGAAAAATAAAATTAAAAAACTCATAATTTGCAATCAAAATTATCTTTTCACAAAAATTTTTTGCGACAGCAATTTTAAATATGTACCATGAATTTGCAGATTCTGCACTTTTTATATTTAAAACAAGGGCTCGTATAGATTGATATTAACCAATGACTTCCATTATTTTCATCAGAAGCTAAAATTTAAAATTCAATTTCATTAATTAATTAAATTAAATTCATAAAGATTTTATTGATAACTCAAACATACAACTGTTTCTTAAATATTTTTACACAGTCACCCATTAAAAATTTTTATTCGAATGTCTCCCAACTGGCAAGAATTATTTTTCAACTAGCAAGGCGTAATTTCCAATATACGTACTTTAGTTAGTGAAGCCAGAATCAGCATCAGCTTCATGAAGCCAAAGTGGCATCAAACGAAGGGTTGCACTCTGTGTAAGTCGCACAAATGCACAGGATTTTTAGCCCCCCCCCTTACCAGTGCGCGCGGCTATTGCTTCCACCCCCTCTGTCATTTAAAGCGACGGAGGGCATGCAAAACACTTCCTAATAAAACCAAGCCCCCCCCCCCCTTACGTATGGCTCTGACAGCTAATACCCCCACCCATCTGCTAAGATCGCGCAAAAGGATCGCGCAAGGGCCGCGCAGGCACCGCGCAAGCTATCTTGCGCGAGGCCATCCAACTACACCCACCCATCTACCACGATCGCGCAATAGGATCGCGCAAGGGCCGCGCAGGCATCGCGCAAACTATTTTGCGCGAGGCCATCCAACTACCCCCACCCATCTACCAAGATCGCGCAATAGGATCGCGCAAGGGCCGCGCAGGCATCGCGCAAGCTATCTTGCGCGAGGCCATCTAACTACACCCACCCATCTACCACGATCGCGCAATAGGATCGCGCAAGGGCCGCGCAGGCATCGCGCAAACTATTTTGCGCGAGGCCATCCAACTACCCCCACCCATCTACCAAGATCGCGCAATAGGATCGCGCAAGGGCCGCGCAGGCATCGCGCAAGCTATCTTGCGCGAGGCCATCTAACTACCCCCCCCCATCTACCAATATCGCGAAGAGGATCGCGCAAGGGCCGCGCAGGCATCGCGCAAGCTATCTTGCGCGAGGCCATCTAACTACACCCACCCATCTACCAATATCGCGCAATAGGATCGCGCATGGGCCGCGCAGGCATCGCGCATGCTATCGTGCGCGAAGTTGCAAATCTTAAGAAACAAAAAACAACGGTTCTGGGTGGATTCGAACCACCAACCTTCAGCTCGAAAGACCGACGCACTGCCACTGTGCCACAGTACCCTGATAACATCAGTCGTTAATTTCGCTTGATAAAGTTTCGTGTCGTCCTGAAGTACAATAACAATGTTTATCTTGGTAACTTTTGACTGATTCTAACTATAGTCTTGCCCAAAAACAGGTTAAACATCCAAAACAGAATAGGAGTGTCATTTGGATTATTCACGTTTAGTATATACTGCGCTGTTTTGTCATTTGAACAGAAGTGTCTGTGGCTCAGGTGCTAGAGCAATTGCATCCCGTGCAATAGGTCGGTGGTTCGATACCGCACAGACACTGTTCTTTTGCTTTATTATTTATCCGCGAAGTCTTTTCTTCAAAATCGTGTCCTGTCTTGTAAACTAAATCCAAGATCCGGGTCTGGGTAAAATCCAGCCCCAGCCCCAGCCCCGGCCCCAGCCCCAGCCCCAAGTGGGTAAAACCCAGCCCCAGCCCCAAATGTAACAGTGGGTAAAATCCAGCCCCAGGTTGGGTAAAACCCAGCCCCAGCCCCAACTGGGTAAAACCCAGCCCCAGCCCCAAATGGGTAAAATCCAGCCCCAGCCCCAAATGGGTAAAATCCAGCCCCAGCCCCAACTGGGTAAAATCCAGCCCCAGCCCCAAATGGGTAAAATCCAGCCCCAACCAAAACTAGGTAATTTCCAGCTCCAGCCATGGCCCCAGCCCCAGCCTACGCCCACCCCGGCCCCGGTTGGCAAAACCAAGAGTACATAATAGCTTCTCTATATAGAAGAAGAGTGAGACACTCTCCAGCCTGCCTGTGTTCTAGCACAGGCAGATGCGCTGGTCGTTTCCAGGCTACATGTTGACATTCTATGCAACATGTGCCTGACCAATCAGCGCGTAGATTCCCTGCGTAACACACTTTAGTATATAATCGCTGATGCGTTGATAAGTATTAAGATAGGGGTAAAAGGTTAATAACTCATTATTTATTCATAGTCTGGATGCAAAAACATTGAAAAAGGTTTGCAAATACCTCTTGGGATATTTTGGCAAACTTTCAGCGAAATTGATTGAGAAACTTTTGAGATATAAACTTTTTTGAATTTCTTCAAAGTTTCTCAATCAATTTCGCCGAAAGTTTGCCAAAATATCCCCAAAGGTATTTGCAAACCTTTTTTAATGTTTTTACAAGCAGACTATGAATAAAAAATGAGTTATTAACCTTTATCCCTATCCCGTTTTATGATTGGAGCACGTGCACAGGCGTCTGCCAATCAAAGAATAGAAGCTCGCTTCTGATTGGCCAGTCACATGTTGCATAGAATGTCAACATGTAGCCTGAAAACGACCAGCGCATCTGCCTGTGCTAGAACACAGGCAGGCTGGAGAGTGTCTCACTCTTCTTCTATATAGAGTGAGACGCTATTATGTACTCTTGGCAAAACACATCACCACAATCAGATAGGCAAACCTTTGATGCAACTTCAACTATTACAGCAAGGCCGAATCACCGTTAGGCCGAAAAAGTTTTTGATGCATAATTAGTCACTGGTAGGGAACTGTAATCGTATTCAAAATTAAAGCAATGCACTTTATCATACGAATTTAAATTTTCTAACACTAAACTTCAATCTCAGTTCTGTACATTTTCAACCAACTTTGGCTCTGTTCCGTCAAATTTTATTTGTATAAATTCTCACAGTTTGTATCTATTAGTTACATTTCGTGAAAACTTTGATCAGTTTTCTGTCGAATTTTAGATAAAATTCAGTGAGCTTTATGTATTTTCCTTGCAGTTCAATTCCTGCTTTGTGTCGATAGAATTCATGTATCTAATGCTAAGTTTTCGTAATGATTTTTAATTTTTCTGTATTTTTCAACAACACCAATCAATAGATACCACCTGAGAAGAATAATGCATGTATGAAGGTATGCTTCTGAAATGATTTTGGCCTGATTCGGCCTACATAGCAGTGACACGACCAGCTAAAGGCCTATTGCCACGAAGGCGCAATTTGCTCCATGGCGTACGCCATGGCGCATGACAGGGCGCATGAGAGGGCGCATGAGCGGGCGCACGAGCGGGCACACACGCACACTTGCATTCTGCATTGTGTGAAATAATGCAGCAGGCAGGCAGTGTGAAAATATATCACTGCTATGTAGGCCGAATCTCCTTTAGGCCGAAATCATTTCAGAAGCATACTTACATACATGCATTATTCTTCTCAGGTGGTATCTATTGATTGGTGTTGTTGAAAAATACAGACAAATTAAAAATTATTACGAAAACTTAGCATTAGATACATGAATTCGATCGACACAAAGCAAGAATTGAACTGCAAGGAGAAGCTTACTGAAATTTATCTAAAATTCGACAGAAAACTGATCAAAGTTTTCACGAAATGTAACTAAAAGATACAAACTGTGAGAATTTATACAAACAAAATTTGACGGAACAGAGCCACAAAGTTGGTTGAAAATGTGCAGAACTGAGATTGAAGTTTAGTGTTAGAAAATTTAAATTCGTATGATAAAGTGCATTGCTTTAATTTTGAGTACGATTTCCTACCAGTGACTAATTATGCATCAAAAGCGTTTTCGGCCTTGCTGTAATAGTTGAAGTTGTATCAAAGGTTTGCCTATTTGATTGTGGTGATGTGTTTTGCCAACCGGGGCCGGGGTGTGCGTAGGCTGGGGCTGGGGCCAGGGCTGGAGCTGGAAATTACCTAGTTTTGGTTGGGGCTGGATTTTACCCATTTGGGGCTGGGGCTGGATTTTACCCAGTTGGTGCTGGGGCTGGATTTTACCCATTTGGGGCTGGGGCTGGATTTTACCCAGTTGGGGCTGGGGCTGGGGCCGGATTTTACCCAGTTGGGGCTGGGGCTGGGTTTTACCCACTTGGGGCTGGGGCTGGGGCTGGGGCTGGGGCCGGGGCTGGGGCTGGGGCTGGATTTTACCCAGACCCCAAGATCCCGTACGTATTGGAGCACCATAGCTACAGGTACGTAGAAATTCGGTTAGTGCGCGACACCTACCGAATGTAAACAAAGCACATGCCAGCATGTCTGGCCTGGCAGGAAGTACAATATGGAGAATGGAAAGCGGCGCGCAGTTTTCACTGCGCGCGCCCTTGCGCAATCTTGCTCGGCTCTGTGCAACTTACACAGAGCTCGAACCCATACCAACTTGATTTCGATTTGTACTGTATTGGAATTTACTATCCGTGCCCCCCTTGCTGCAAACATTATTTTATCTTGCAGCTGTCTGATTAGCTGTTGACATTTAGCCACAGCCAATCAGAGTCTAATGTTAAATGATAGAGGAGCGTTTGAAACTTCGACAATTAAAACTACAGCTTCTTTGTTGTACGTATATATTTTGCAGAAACACGGAACTCATAAACAAGACCTAAACAGCATTTTATTTTAAAGTACCAATTTTTGAAAATGAAAATTACAATTAATGCCACTGTTGCATCCGTGGCTTACTTTATTGCGCTATGGTGGAAGTTGAGTAGCCTAGTGGTCAATGGCATGGCCTGGTAAACCATAGGTAGGTGCTTCGATTATTAGTATGATATCTGCGTTTAAAAATTTTTTTTTTTTTGGCCATTTCATTTTTGCTAATTATCAATCTAACTCTCTGCGAAGGAAGTTTACTCCTTTTAGGAGTCTACTCGTGTGTACACACATGCATAATATGCAAATGAGTTTGTATTTGCAAAAGTGTGTGTAGTTCACAAACACACACACACGCACACACATAAGTCATGACGTGATTGCATTGTATACTTGATTGTATGAATATTATATGTAGCTGATTGCACTGCCAGCGGCCTCTATTGTCTGACATGCAACATGACGTACGGGTGCTTGGTGTTGCTCTCTTTTTCAATTGATTAATTTTTGACTAAAGTTTGAAAGTATCTTTACGTCATAACATTCTACAATTCGAATTTCAGCTCATTCGAGCAATTTTTAAAATTAATGACAATCTCAGTCCCACAGCTGACCTTAAATTTCGTCACCAGGCAAAGTCTCATATTAAATTTAACATGTTCTCTGAACTTGATAAGTCTTATTTGAATATATTTTAACAGGTCATGTAAATATGTTAACCAAAACTTTTCACTATTTGAGATTCAACGGAAACTAAATTGCATGACAAGTGCATTAATTATCAGCCTCATAAACATACGTAGATATATTAATAGAACTGTAATATATACATATAATATGCATATGTGGTTGTAACTACGAGGACAAGGATCGTATAAGTGACCTAAGCGTATTTCTGTAGTTTAAATGTCTGTATGTAGCTTCTTGGTTCATTTTCCAAGGGTGGAGCCTCTACAGAAACAATTGTGACCTCTGCTACTTCACTAGGCTGAGCTGAGTTGAACTGAGATCTAATATTGTGAAATCAGTCTTTGACATTAATGTATATATCCGCATTATTTACACGCGCACAACACATCAGCAAACGTAAGTTTTTAGATAATTGGTATATACAGATCAGTCAGAGTCAGGAAGCAACAGTTTTTGCATAACCAAGTTTATTTATCCAACTTGTTTCACACTTTACAATTATCATCATGAGTTTTTTCACACAATTTTATTTGGTGGCTTGCTAGTGTAACGTAGCAAGTTGTAACGTAGCAGCGGTCAGCGTAGTAGGCGGGTCTTGCAAATTGCAACGACAGCCGCATAGTAATGTGTAGTTAGAAGTTAGTTAGAGGTTACTGCTGGAGTTGATAAAGGTAGTTAGAAAAGTTAGTCGTAGGCCGGGATAGTCTAGTGGTCAGCGCGTCTGCCATTAGACGTCTGCCATTAGACGTCTGCCATATTCCGGAGTGTAGCAGAAGGCACAGGTTCGATTCCTGTCCTGGTCTTTTCTGAAAAGGGTATGGGGGGGCGACCCCCCACCTTTCATCTGCAGATGAAAGGTGGGGGGTCGCCCCCCCCATACCCTTTTCAGAAAAGACCAGGACAGGAATCGAACCTGTGCCTTCTGCTACACTCCGGAATATGGCAGACGTCTAATGGCAGACGCGCTGACCACTAGACTATCCCGGCCTACGACTAACTTTTCTAACTACCTTTATCAACTCCAGCAGTAACCTCTAACTAACTTCTAACTACACATTACTATGCGGCTGTCGTTGCAATTTGCAAGACCCGCCTACTACGCTGACCGCTGCTACGTTACAACTTGCTACGTTACATCTTCCCCCCGCTTAATCCAACTGCGTCCTCGCAGTTGCTCAGGTACGCTCGCTTCACAAGAATTCCTGGGTTTTCTAAGGATCACCCGCAACCTTACTGAACCATAAACTCCTGGGTTTTCTAAAGATCACCCGTAACCTCACTCAAACAACTAAACCTGGGTTTTCTCAGGATAACCCGAAACCTTACTCAAATGAACTCATGGGTTTTCTAAGGATTACCCGCAACCTAACAACCACATCACAACTCAGCGGCGTACCTGTAGAGGGGTTGAAACCCCCAATCCAATCCCCAATCCGCGTATATCCCAGGTCCGACCCTACTCGCAGCGCCAGATGAAAGGTGGGGGGTCGCCCCCCCCCCCCATGCCCTTTTCAGAAAAGACCAGGACAGGAATCGAACCTGTGCCTTCTGCTACACTCCGGAATATGGCAGACGTCTAATGGCAGACGCGCTGACCACTAGACTATCCCGGCCTACGACTAACTTTTCTAACTACCTTTATCAACTCCAGCAGTAACCTCTAACTAACTTCTAACTACACATTACTATGCGGCTGTCGTTGCAATTTGCAAGACCCGCCTACTACGCTGACCGCTGCTACGTTACAACTTGCTACGTTACATCTTCCCCCCGCTTAATCCAACTGCGTCCTCGCAGTTGCTCAGGTACGCTCGCTTCACAAGAATTCCTGGGTTTTCTAAGGATCACCCGCAACCTTACTGAACCATAAACTCCTGGGTTTTCTAAGGATCACCCGCAACCTTACTGAACCATAAACTCCTGGGTTTTCTAAAGATCACCCGTAACCTCACTCAAACAACTAAACCTGGGTTTTCTCAGGATAACCCGAAACCTTACTCAAATGAACTCATGGGTTTTCTAAGGATTACCCGCAACCTAACAACCACATCACAACTCAGCGGCGTACCTGTAGAGGGGTTGAAACCCCCAATCCAATCCCCAATCCGCGTATATCCCAGGTCCGACCCTACTCGCAGCGCCAGATGAAAGGTGGGGGGTCGCCCCCCCCCCATGCCCTTTTCAGAAAAGACCAGGACAGGAATCGAACCTGTGCCTTCTGCTACACTCCGGAATATGGCAGACGTCTAATGGCAGACGCGCTGACCACTAGACTATCCCGGCCTACGACTAACTTTTCTAACTACCTTTATCAACTCCAGCAGTAACCTCTAACTAACTTCTAACTACACATTACTATGCGGCTGTCGTTGCAATTTGCAAGACCCGCCTACTACGCTGACCGCTGCTACGTTACAACTTGCTACGTTACATCTTCCCCCCGCTTAATCCAACTGCGTCCTCGCAGTTGCTCAGGTACGCTCGCTTCACAAGAATTCCTGGGTTTTCTAAGAATCACCCGCAACCTTACTGAACCATAAACTCCTGGGTTTTCTAAAGATCACCCGTAACCTCACTCAAACAACTAAACCTGGGTTTTCTCAGGATAACCCGAAACCTTACTCAAATGAACTCATGGGTTTTCTAAGGATTACCCGCAACCTAACAACCACATCACAACTCAGCGGCGTACCTGTAGAGGGGTTGAAACCCCCAATCCAATCCCCAATCCGCGTATATCCCAGGTCCGACCCTACTCGCAGCGCCAGATGAAAGGTGGGGGATCGCCCCCCCCATGCCTTTTTCAGAAAAGACCAGGACAGGAATTGAACCTGTGCCTTCTGCTACACTCCGGAATATGGCAGACGTCTAATGGCAGACGCGCTGACCACTAGACTATCCCGGGATACGACTAACTTTTCTAACTACTTTTATCAACCCCAGCAGTAACCTCTAACTAACTTCTAACTACACATTACTATGCGGCTGTCGTTGCAATTTGCAAGACCCGCCTACTACGCTGACCGCTGCTACGTTACAACTTGCTACGTTACACTAGTCCTTTATTTGAGTTGAAAAATTTCTTCATTAATAATCTTTCTTTCTTTCATTTTTTAATCCTTCATTTCTAGTTTTGCTAATGAGTTCATGATTTGGCATCTCAAAACCCCTGAAATTTAATGTATGCATATGTATGTTCATAAAATGCAACCTGAATACTGCACACATCAAAATAATGTCGGGGTTAGAAAGCCAG